>JASAND010014809.1:0-11157 GCA_030248195.1 Trissonchulus latispiculum
TAAGTGAGCAGATAACTTCATTAAGTTAGACAACACAAGTCCGTAATTATGAAAGTAACCCTGGTACCTACAAATGAACCTTCAAGAATCAGGGCATTCTTTACAGGCCCCCCCCCCGGGAAATCTTGCTTCCCTCCGAGATTTTTTGGGTGATCAAACTTGGGTGAAAACAAATCAAACTTTTGGGTGAAAACAAGGCAAATATTCAATTTTGAGAATTTGTAGCCTTTCTACAATGGAAAATACGCCAAAATACCAATTTTTGGCTCATGTTTGAAAAAATCTTTCCCCTCCCCCGAAAACTTCGCTTCCCTCCCCGGGATGCCCCCCTCCGAAAAAAATCCCTAAAAAACCTGAAGAATAATAGTCAAAATTAGTTTGTCAAGCCAAATTTCAGCACGTCTACAAAAACAGTGAACACTAAGTATGGACGGCGAACAAACAAGATCACTTCCTATAACCGTCATACTTTGAGAGCAAAAAACACTATATCCACCACCCCGTCTAACTGAATATGGTATCCCCAAAACCACCCCCTCCCAGGATCAAAGCTCTACTCCCAGGATAAAGTTTTTCAAAAACATGGTCCAAAAACAAAAAAAAGCAGACAAATTGGATATTTCTGCTGCTGAGGGTGAGGGTTCACCCAAGCGTAGACTTCGACTCCCACACAATGATGTCTCTGAATGAAAGTATTACTTGTGGTCTGTTTTTTCGTACTTCAGTCACATCAATCACGAAGACAATAATTTTATTTGATTCACCAGACTTGAATTTGGATGGTGTGCAAAGGATGCCCGCTTGTCATACTCTTATGTATTACGTACTCTTGGTCTTGTGCGTAAATTAACTACACACTGGTTCGCGCAATTAATACAAATGCACACCTGATGATACCAAACTCGTCAAAGTAGCCGCCGCGACCCTGAGTACCAAAAGGCTCCTTGAAGGATATCATGATGGAGGCAATGTGCTCACGATTCCAGGAGGGGCTGAACAGGCGATTGGCGAATCTGGAAAAAACAATGAAAACCGAAATAAGAAACTATACACACGACAGACAAGAAGGCGAGAAATATGTACTAGGACGGACAAAAGATTCAATCCAATAGCACATAATGCTATATAATAGTTGCTATAATGATGTCAGATTGCACCATTGAATGAAAAAACCAAATACTAATCGAATAAGACGGGATCCTGATACTGAAAATACGCCGCCCCGAGTCCCAGAGATACTTTTAAATTAATTTCGTAGAAGATTATTTTTTGGGATACCATGAGTTAAAGTTGAATTACAGTTAATTGAAACTAATTAAGAGGCAATAAATGTCCAAAAATCAGTGGAAAGCAAGAGCCTTGCTGCTGCTGCAAAACTTTCCTGGGTACGAACAGTTTAACGTCGTCTCAAACTACATTGGGATGGCTCAACCCCCCCCTTCCGCCCCAAAACCGAATTTTGTAGAAAAAACTTCTCTACACTAACCTGAGTGCCATCAAATTCTGCACCATCTCCTTGCCCAGGTAGTGATCAATTCTATAGAGCTGGTCCTCCGTGAAGAGAGAGGCCAGGTGTGCCGACAGCTGGTTGGAACTGTCCAAATCTTTCCCGAACGGTTTCTCCACAATTACACGATTCCAGCCCCTACAAAATAGTAGGCAGACAATGACGAACGGTACAAAAAAGGTGTAGAAAATTAGAAAAAAACGAGATTAAATCAGGACAATATTTGGCATAGGCGGAATGTGTACAGCAGACACCATTGACGCATCCAGGATACATATTATGAACAAGAAAGAATCCCAAAAATAATCGAAATCATCTTTGCGTGATCCTTTGACAGGGGAAGATGGGGGAGCACCTCCATACTTTGAAAAATCTTCAACAAAGAACCCCCCTCTCCGCAGGAATTAATCTAGTTTCATACTGTAAATAGATCATTTATTTTGTAGTTGCTTGCTAACCCTCAAATTTAATAGGCCAACACAACACTGCTGTTGTGCTACGATAAAAGTGAAGCAGGGAAAAACACTGAGACAAGAAATGCATGTGTATGTGCAAAACAAGTTGGCGGTCATTTTCAGGCGCGCAAAACTGTGCGTGAAAACGACAAAAGTTTACACTGACTACAGTTAGAAGTTTTTTGTGTGTCCCCCCCCAAAGATCCGTTAGGAGGGGGGGGGGAGGGAAATACTACGTATTTTTCAAAAAAGTAAAAGCACACACACGCCCCCCCCCTCTCCAGAAAACTAAACCAGCTTCTTACACAGTAGCCATACAGTAGCTGCGAATAAGTTGGGTGACGGGCTCAAAAACACTGGGCGGGAGGGCCAGATAGAAGAGGCGATTGGCCGCCCGGCCGTGGCGCCCGTCCACCGAGTCCACAATGAACCGATTCAGCTCCTGAAAACCCTGATCCTGATCATACTGACCCTGAATGTAGCTCTGAGCCGCCATAAATCGGTCAAACTTGGCCTGCTCCTCTGGCGTTACCTGAAATGAGAAGGAATTAGGGTTTTGCAATTAAATTTAAGAAAAAAACAATTTTAAATTCCATAAAATAAACATGGAAAGTGTTTGCAAAATTTGGTAGCTTCAAAACAGTTTTGCATGAAGCTGTCAACCTACAACCTTCTACAGACACATTTTGACGTTTAGGTTTGTGCCCATTGCACGAAGCTTAGTTCTCTTAATATAAGATATATCCAGAATTTTGAAAAGTAGAGGGTTTAACAAAGTCTATTAATGAGTGTCTGCACGTTTTGAAATGAAGTGAATGTCTCAATGTCTCTGACAATGAAGTGTCTCTGAGATAAGCCCAAAAGGAGGGGTGCTTCAACCACCAACTCCCCCCCCCCGGTTACGCCAATGCCTGAGACGTATAGAGGGTCCACGCTCATAGCTCTCCCCCTCCCCATTTGACAAAAACAAAATAATACTAGCTAATTTTTGTGCAGGTCCAGCTATTTTTAAAGCATTTTCGGTCCGAACCATGTTTCAGACATTGGATTCTCTCCTTTTCAAAATCCTGGGTATATACGTACGTCAGCGATACGTACATAATTTTAATGCATTATAAACCTTGCAATTGGGTTCAATCATTTTGCGTATAGCGGGGACGTCCAGTTTCGATCTAGCATAGCCAACAAAATAGATAGCTTCAGGCAAAAGACCATCTCGATAAAGCCACCTAAAGAAGACAATTGTATATTGAATCGATTTATGAAATAAGGTTGATCTCCAAACAGAGAATAAATTGTGTGTATAGGCAAACACAAACTCAGTAATAACCTGGAGATCTCCCAAAAAATGAAACTACTTTCAAATCATTTTTGACCGCCATGGCGTAATGATTTGAAAAATTCAGCACAAATAGCAACACATCAATCACTAAGTAGTAAATAATTATATACCAAATAAAAACTACTAAAGAAAAACAATATCAAACAGGAAAGCTCTTTTATATAATATATTCCACATACAATGAAGCAATATATAAAAGACTAACGCACCAGACAGTGGGGTAAATCTTTTTCTTGGCTAAGTCTCCCTAAAACACATATATAACTGACGACTAATGCCACTTGTCTCGTATCACGTATGAAAGTTTGAATGCACTGAAACATGTGCACGCATTTACACTCAACACTAAATCCAAACTGCAGCTACGTATTGCTTACTCATTATACGTAGAATTTGAATTTTAGGACCTAATTGCAACCCATCATTACTCCAGACAGTCCAGTTATCCATCCTTAACTGGTCGGGAAATTGGTACCACCAAGAGTACATGATATATATATATAGAGTGTGAGAGCAGGCAAACTCTCAGTTATCAGCTCTAGGTACATGTTATGTTAACTAACGGCTTACCCTCCCCCCACAAATGTGAATGTTCACTTCATCAAAGAAATTTGCACGCTTGACGTGTTAAAGCTCGAAAACACAACTACTCAGTTGGTACAATGTGCGTCTGTTGCGAGCTTTAGAACGCAAAGGTAGCGTGAAAATTTCTGTGAAGTGAGCATATATTATATATACACCTTTGGGGGGGGGGGGGTCAGCCGTACCTAGAGCTGATAACAGAGAGCTTGCCTGCCGGCATCGTGTCGCAATGGCTGAGTGGTAAGGTGTTCGACTAAAGATCTTGCCATTCTCCGCTTCGAACCCCCGCTGCCACAAGGCTTTCGCAAATCCACTTGAGCAAGGGACTAAGCACATATCGGTTCGTCGTGGGTTCCAGCCAACCCAGCTGTCCAGGGTTTATTTTACTGGGAGGGGGGCGGGAGGGCGCCCCCCACTTTTTGGGTCCCCCCCCCACTCGGCCCCACCCCCACTTTTTTGGGCTTCCCCCCCCCACTCACCCTAAGGTGGCCAGAAATTGCCAAATTTTTAGGATTTTTGGTCAAAATTTTCAAAATTTTTCCGGCTACGCCGGAAATTTTTGGCCAGAAATCGCCTTTTTTGGTGCTAAAACTTAATTCTTGAGCACTTTTAAGCATAGTTATAGCAGTGTATGTGGAAAACAGGCTATTTATACAGCATTTTTAGCATTTTTGGCCCATTTTATTCCCCCCACTTTTCGACCTCCCTCCCCCCACTAGTGGGGGGCGTGCGTCTCCCCCCCACTCTCCCCCCCCCACTTATTTTTGCCTAAAATAAACCCAGCTGTCTATCCTTAACTGGTCGATAAATGGGTACCACTGCGGTGGGAAGGTAACAGGAGTCTGTGTTCTGGCGTAAAGCCTGATGAAGGGTTGGCCCCCTTTCCACAGATGTAGTCAACATTAGAGTTGTCGCTCCTGGCTTCGGCTGTGAATCCGGAGACAGGCACCGGCACCCTATAACCTTCTGTAGGTTGGAGTTCTCTCCAGGGGTCACTTTACCTTACCGTTACCTTTACCTTGCCTGCTGTCACACTCTTATATTACGTATGTACTCTTGGTACCACTTACAGTAACAGGTTGTAAGGGCCTGCCCTGCCTCTCCTCCAAGGATCTAGTTACCATTCGAGGTGGTACTCCTGGCTCTAAGGCAGAGAATCCGGGGAAGAGCACAGGTGACATGTACCCCGAGGTAAGTTCTGTCGCCGTGGCATGACGGAGATATATATCTGTAGTGGCCAACCGTTGCTGGTATTTTTAAAGGTTTTGAAAGGGGGTCGGAGAAAAGTCAGCCCCCAGGGGGGGGGGGGGGAGGGGCGAGCCCAAGGTATAAATATACCTACATTATTAGCGAAAAATTAGCATTTTTAAGGTAAACACGCAAAAAATCGCTGTTTTTAAGTATACGAACTTATGTATATATCAGTCCATAAATTAGCTAAAAATTGTGAAAACTTTTGAAAATTTGACCTCAAAAAAATTTTTTGGCACGTTTGGACGTCCTCCAATAAAGTGAATGGGGGCTTGCCGAAAAGTAGGGCGGGGGCTGAAAGTTGGGAGGGGGGCTCTGAAAAGAGTAGAGGGGGAACCGAAAAGTGGGTGGGGCGGGGGCAACCCACTGAAAATGCCAGCTTTGTACAACGTTTTTAGCTTACCCAAAACAAAGTATGCGACTGATATGATAAACCAATCCAGCGCAGACACAGCTACGTAGGAATTACTACGAGTGTCACTCACCGAAGCACCAAAGATCACAAAGACATGAGGCGATTCAATCTCCTCGCCCAATTTTGCAGAACTGGTTCGGACAAGATCAAGAAACTCCTTTATCTTTTCCATGGGCATGTTTTCGTAAAACTCTGAACATGAACGATACATGCTTGTAAGCTAGCTATGCCTGTGTAGAAGACATGGGACACAGTAAAGGATACAGTTTGTACTGGTGCAACCATAGAATGGGTGGCCGTGGGGGGACGGTTGGGGCTAACCAGAGGTGGATCAAGGATTTTGAAAAGGGAGGCCAGGTGAAATTTTTTCCAGAAAGGTGGAGAATACGTAAATAATGAAGGGGTTGAGAATGAGGACTTGTAAATCGAGTACGAGTAACTAAGGTAAAAGTGTATGAATAGCACAGAAAAGTGGGTGCCGAGGGGACCCCCGCATTGCAATTTGGGCCCCTCCCATTGGGGTATCCACCATAGTTTCCTTGTCGGGGTTGGGGGTTGGGGGAATTACCGAAAATATTGCATTTTTGGCCATTTTTTGAAATTTCTGAGCCCCGAACAGAATACCAAACGAACGAATAACCCCCCCCCACCATTGGGACCGCAGAAAATCCAAAAATGGCCTAAAAATGCAAACTTTTCTGTATTTTATTTAACGCTGTTTCAGTGAAAATAAGGCTTGTTTTCATAGTTTTAGGCGTTTATGCGCGGTTTTATTAAGTCTGTACAGAGAGCTCCAATGATATAGAAGCTATATATACATGTACATGTGCTCTTCTCTCCTGGCACGTGGTGTAGTGGTTGCACGCCTAACTGCAGTTGGAGAGGCCCGTGGTTCGATTCCCGGCGGAGCCAAATCTTTACAGCAGTCTGCCAGAAGAACCTGGAATCCAGCCCCTGTTTCTTGTCGTTTGTACCTGTCTTGGCGAGGCTAGACTGGCTGTTTCCCTGTGCTTGGTCCTTGTGCGGCTCGGGGCGAGCCTCTTGTAAGCGAGGGAGAGATGTACCAGGGTGTGGGTAAAACCCAGCATCCAGCCCCTTGGGCAAAGTCCAGCCCCGACTGCCAGCCTCATTGGGTAAAACCCGGCCCAGCCCCAAGGGCCAAGGGTAAAGTCCAGCCCCGTTTTCCAGTCCTTTTTCCAGCCCCCGTTTTCCAGGCCCTCTTTTTCAAGCCCGTTTTCCAGCCCTATTTGTCAGCACCCGGGGTAATGTTTCTCCGACTAAACTGTCAGGCTGGCAGCCCGGCAGGTGAAGGCAATTTCAAGAAAATCAATTATATATATACGTATATAGCTGAACTTCAGTATCTAAGTTTTTAAATGAATTAAAAATCAGTCTGTTTTAATTTTAAAAGCAATAGAAGATTATTAACGTGGGGGGAATGAGGGGTGCAGACCGACAAAAAACGGGTAGACCCCCCTAGCGAGAACGAAAAAAGTAGACCCTCTCGTCCAGAAGGGCAAAAAGGTCTACGTTAATTGTTGTTTCATTAGTGTGGGGTTAGTTAGGTTAGGCTTGGTGCACTACACAAATGAAAGAGATTCAATTTTATCCGTTTTACTCATTTTAGCTGGATGAAATTTTGTTTCGTTTAATTATATAAAGATTCTGATTCTTTAATGTGGATTAATCTAAATCCAATCCGTTTAATCTTAAAAGAAATAAAGCATATGTTAAAATGTACCTAAATATCTAAATATAATTTAGCTTGCATTTTGGCTAAAGTACCTTGTGCTTGCTGTCAGAAACTAGTCCAGGTTAATGGAATTCATATGGGCTGTTTCATGCTGCTGGCTGGCTGGAAAAAACGTAATACCCCAGGGGCTGGAAAACGGAGCTGAAAATGGGGGCTTGGTTTTACCATAGCGGCTGGAAAATGGGGGCTGGGCTGGAATTTATATACCTAGGAGGGCTGGAAGCTGGAGGGCTGGGTTTTACCCAAACGGGGCTGGCTGGGTTTTATCAGCACCCCAATGATATATATAGAAGTTATGTGCCCTTCTTTCCTGGCTCCGTGGTGTAGTGGTTGCACGCAGTTCGGGAGGGCCCGTGGTTCGATTCGATTCCCGGCGGAGCCAAATCTTTACACAACCTCTTGGCTCCAAAAAGGGCCAGGGGGGTTGGGTGGGGGAAGCCGAAAGTTGGGCGTCGGAGGGTATGTCAAAAATTTTGGGGGAAGTACCACGGTGTGCAATACTCTAACATTGGCCTGACATACGTTTTAAAAAGCTTAACCATTAACTGAATATTCCTACTATTAAAACTTCGAAAGATGATAGCCGTTGATTTGCTTCCATTTTAATTTGACTAATATGCTTTGAAAAATTTAAATCCTGGCACATATTTATACCAAGATCACGTATATACTGCGTCTGCTTCACTAATATATATATACACTATATACTATATATACTAATATATGTACTTTGACCATCTAGAACGTAGTGATAATTTAGATTGTGATATCCAATATGCATAACAACGCACTTTGATACAGTTTTCATTTGACATTGGCGTGTCCATGCCTATAAAGAATTTAAGTCTAATTGTAACAGATTTGCATCTTCAACCGAATTTACAATTTGGAGATTTTTGCATCATCTGCAAACAAACGAGTTTCAGCTAGAATATTTTCCGGCAGATCATTGATATAAATAAGAAACAAAAAAGGCCCGAGAACAGATCCTTGTGGTACACCACTGCAGGTCGCAGGACCTCCATCCATCAGGACCTGCAGATAATTTCGGCTCTAGGTTTTTCATTACGTTATAAACATCAAGCTCATCAAAGAAACAATCTGCTAATACACTGTCATCGGGTACTAAATGTTTGGGGGGGGGTGGGGGGGACCCCTCCCCCCAGATGGAGGGGTCGCCAACCCCTCCCCTAAAAAATTTTTTCCTACCCCTCCCCCCAAATCGATTTTTTCAGACCCCTCCCCCCAAAAAATTTTCAAACCCCTACCTAAATGTTTGAAAATTTTTAGCTAAAAATTCGAAATTTCTCCAAAAAAGTCCAAAAATTAGCGGAAAATTGCTAGAATTCGCTTATTTAAGCCAAAAATCGTTAAAAATATTGTAAATTGAGAAAATTTTTCAATTTTTTAACGAAAAACCGACTTTTTTGCCGACCCCCCCTAGAAAAGTTTTCTTACCCCTCCCCCCAAATCGAGTTTTCGCGACCCCCTCTCCCCCTTTTTTCGCCAAACCCCCCTTCCTACTTTTTTCTGAACCCCCACCCCACTTTTTTCGCCAGCCACACCTATGCCCCCTGGACCTGGTGAAGCTATGTATGCCTCCGATATAGGTGTGGCTGGCGAAAAAAGTGGGGCTGGCGGTTTGAAAAAAGTAGGAAGGGGGTCTGGCAAAAAAGGGAGAGCGCCGAGCGGGTATGAAAAATTCGATTTGGGGGGAGGGGTAAAAAGTTTTCGAGGGGGTCGGGAAAAAATCTGTTTCGTAAAAAAAACTGAAAAATTTTCTCAATTTTCAGCCATTTGTAGCGTTTTCACATAATTAAGCTAATGTTAGGAATTTTCGCAAGAAGTCAATATATCTTTGAATTATAAGGGGGGGGGTTCCGACCGAAAATGCAACATCCCCCTCCTTCTAGTAGACATCCTCCTAAACCCCCCCCCCTCCGCCCTGGCCACGGCAACGAAATAGACATTATAGATTTTGAAATTTGAAATGGGGCAGATTTACTAGAGAATTGGTATTCGTTAGCACACAGTAAGTTTTTTGAACCAGCAAATCAATGGTGACAGCTCTTATCAGATATCTGCCAAACTGATGCTAATTTTATACAGCGAACTCAGTTACTGAACAATTTCCCGTCCGCTCATCTAAAATGGTCACATTTTAGCGCAAAATTCCAGCGGTGTCTGAAGTAATGGATCAGATCTGTACAAAGCACTATTTTTTGTTTCTCATAAATTTATTATAAGAACATGTTGTCGCTACCGCTACTATTTTACGTAACTCTCATTCAGCGTATCTCTATGTTTTCTTAAAGTTAAACTTTTTACCATTTGTAAACAATTTTTAATTGGCTTGACACGAAACAGCGATTGCGAGGGGGGGGGTAGCAGGGGGATAGGTTTCGTTCATAGGTGTAATTGGGCATAGGTGTACCAGGCGACAGTTTGCCCCCTGTGAGACCCCCCCCCCACGGAGAGGCCAGACCCCCCTCCCCCCTACCCGACCTCAACTGCTCCCCCCCCCAAGCCGAGCTCAAACCCCCTCCCCCCCCCCCTAAAATTGGGTCCAAACCAAGTAAAAAATGCAAAATTTTTGAAAAAATTTTTTTGTAATTTCTGAAAATGTTTGAGAAAATTCGAAAAAATGGCCATAACCCAGCTGTAAACAGCTAAAGATTGTTCTTTATAGCAATTAAAAAGGTAATATGCGCAATTATAAACCACAATCTGGGCTAATTTATGCATATTTTAGCACAAATTTGTCAATTTTCAAGCCCCATTTTCGCACATAGGTGAACCAGGCTACAGTTTGCCCCCTGTGAGACCCCTCCCCACGGAGAGGCCAGACCCCCCTCCCCCTACCCGACCTCAACTACTCCCCCCCAAGCCGAGCTCAAACCCCCCCTCCCAGCTAAAATTGGGTTCAAATGCAGAATTTTTAAAAAATTTTTTGCACTTTCTGAACATTTTTGAAAAAAAATTCAAAAAAATGGCACATATAAAGAGCTAAAGATGGTTATTTATAACAATTAAAAGGTAATATACGCAATTATAAACCACAGTCTGGGCTAATTTAGGCATATTTTAGCACAAATTTGTCAATTTTCAAGCTCTATTTTCGCATACGAAAGCTATCGACAGAAGCTTTTGAGTATGTTTTATGTACTGTACATCGAAAAAGGAGCATTTTTAGCTAAAAAAACTTGGGTACAGTTTAGGGGGGGTCCCCCTCCCCCAAATTTCGGATTTGGGTGGGGTCCCCCGAGCCAAATTTGGACCTTCTACTCCCCCCCCCCAACCCAAACAGGTGGTACACCTATGTTTTCGCATACGAAAACTATTGACAGAAGCTTTTGAGTATGTTTAATGTACTGTACATCGAAAAAGGAGCATTTTTAGCCAAAAAAACTTGGGTACAGTTTAGGGGGGGTCCCCCTCCCCCAAATTTCGGATTTGGGTGGGGTCCCCCGAGCCAAATTTGGACCTTCTACTCCCCCCCCCCCAACCCAAACAGGTGGTACACCTATGTAATTGGGGCGCGGCCACGTCACACAGGGTTGGGAGTCTCGGTCTCGGTCTCGCCTAAAAGCCGAGACTTGGCCAGTCTCGGTCTCGGTCTCGCTCACCCAAAAGTCTCGGTCTCGGACCGAGACCGGAAATTTTTTGAAAACATCACATTTCAGCGAAATTTTTAAATCAGTGTAACGAAAATTAACTGACGAGGTGCGGCAACCGTATGTTTGTGTTAAAACCCCTAATACTGGGTCTAAGCCTCAAAAACTGGAAGAAATTAAGTTTAAGCTTAAAATTGCTAGTCTCGGTCCTCCGTCTCGCCGTCAAAAAGCCGAGACT
>JASAND010014810.1:0-11682 GCA_030248195.1 Trissonchulus latispiculum
GCATAAAACCGGCCGGCATGCTACCCAGCTACACTAAGCTATGCTGGTAAACATATCGTTCATATCATAATGTGAATCGATCTAAGAGCTACAAATTTCATTTATTTCCAGAGAATTTGGTTGGTTTCACTATGTTTTCGAAGTTTACGAAAACAAACTAAATCGTCCTCTATCCAAAAAAGGCGTTTTGGCCTTTTGAAAGGCAAGTTTTACCCACAAAAAGCTGGACTTTCGGTTAAGGTTGGTTAATTTTTGCCAACAGGCGAGCTTCAACTTGTCATCTTTTTCTGCCTAATCAAATATAATCAGGCTAAACTCAAGCGGTAAGCAAATACGCACAGCTGCGTCGGTTTCAAGTGCTAAATCGAGAGAAAATCGAATAGGCCAAAACAACCCTCTAAATTTTACCTAAGGTGCGAAAATTTTTCTCTAACGAGCGTTCGACTTTTTACGTCCGCCACAGAAAGTGAGTGGCGAAAATTTATTGCCGGAAAAAAGTCACTGGAACGAATTCCTTCGGGTGACAGCCGAATTTTATTGTCCTGTTTTTCTTTGTGCCAACGTCGACCTTAATGACGAATTAGTCCTTCTTTGATAAGAGCAAGTGCGCCGTTCTTGTTGGAATTGGAATCAGTGTTGGGTGAGTTGAATTGGGAGAGGGAGGTTCTCTTTAAGGACATTTCTGCAGAGGTGATCCGCAAAGGTGCTTGCCCTGCCGACCTCAACAAATATAGAGGTAAGCTGTGGAGCAATGCTATTAACCAGTGCGGTTTGTCGTTGTTTTGCAGCCAATATTTTCCAACAAATTCAAAAAAGTTAAGGAAATGGGTGGTTTGAGGCTAGTTAAAACCAAATCGAAAGGACCCTGCATGGACGACAGACTTCATAAAAGGCTGAGCTGCTTAGTTGTTATCATCTTTGATTCTGACAGGATGCGACACAGGCCGAGTTTGTCAACAACGTCGCTCCAAACCCATACCTGAACGGGAGGTCAAATTTCACTGACCGTTGTGGTTGTGGAAGCAAATTTGGGTACCCCTTGTGAGAGCAATGTTTCTTAGGGGTACTTTCGAAAGTGATTTTTAAGCGGTTTTTGCCATTTATTAACAAAAAACAACGATTTTTTAGCCAAAACACGCTTTTCGGACGTTTTTTAGCAAAAATAGTGATTTTAAGTGAAATATTTGGAAAATTTTGGAAATTTTAGTCGTAAATCCTATTTATTGATCAATTTTCTTACCCCTTGCGGCCAATTTTCTTACGCCTTGTGGGAGCAATTTCGCGACCCCTTGTGGACGACTTCGCCGAGGAGGGATTCCCCCCCCTTGTCCACCTGTGTCCAAACCCTTTTTTGAAATACATTACCACTGCAGTACACAACCTGTGCTTACTTAACTATCATAAGCTTTATTATATGCAAAAAAACCGTACCCGGGGTTGACTTGACACTGTCCACGGCTTCTATTCTCTCATGCTTGTTGGAGCTGGCAAAAGACTGCCCCCCCTGTAACTACAGTATTCCCGACAAGGGTGGTCCTCTACAATCTGACTGGCTGTTGGCTTCCAACAGTGACGAGATTTTGTAGCGTTTTATTTCCTTGCATGTGAAATTTGCTCAATCTATGTTCACGCAATCTGTATACATAATTACTTGGTTTACAAAAACTGGTTCAATTCGACCATTGTAATTTATGCCAAATTTGGCCAATATTTTCACAAGACACCTGTGCTAACTTGTAAGTGACATCTCTGCAGCCAAAGTTTAAAGTAACTATAAAACTGTAGCGACTGAGTTGGTGTAATCCAAATCCAAGTTATCTGGTCTCAAAATTCATCTTGAATCAAACGTCCTAGTGCTTCATTCAGAAATAAACTCACAAATAAGATATGCCGAGTGATTTAAGCAGCTGCTTTTAGACTAAGCGAACAAAAAGACCCTTTGGAAGGTTTCTTGAAAACTAAATTCTTCTAAATTGGTTGGTATGTAAATTCTTTTGAGCTGCAAATGTTATCACTGACTGACGGGAAAACCTTTTTAACCTTTTCCTGTTATCAACTACTCGGGTAACTTTTTTATCAAATTGTAGCAGCTGTTTGGTGGTCCCTTTTTGTACTAAGCTTTCGCGCTGGTTTTACATGTTCTAAGACAGTCTAGCATAATTCCATATTCCAATTTTACCTAACCGGATATTTGATTTGTTAATTTCTCATTAGTATTTCTCTGAATGTTTGGCTGAACTCTGTGCTGTTTCGCAACAATTCTTGGAATACTGTACACAGCTAAACATTTTCACGAGCTAACATTTACCAGCTTCTGTGCTTCGTTTCTTTATTTTCCTTTAGTCCTCCCACATAAAAGAATATTTTTCTTGCTTTCTTTGTGGGTCCCTCTTGAGTGGAGTGAGGGGATGGGGGTACAAAAACCAGACGTTAAACTCAGAGCTGAAATATCAAAACTGTTTTTCCAATTAGTGATTCCATTTTGAGCAAATTAATTTATTAATTAAATTCTTAATAAGTATATATTTTGCATCCTTGAGCATACTTGTCTACCCTACTTTAATTATTCCCCAATTAATCAGTGGAGGTGAATAAAACCAGAATCAGGATCAGGATCAGGATCGTGCATTATCCTGGGGAGAGGGCTTGTCCCAAACAATTTTTAGAAGGAATTGCACCTTTGAACAAGTACCGTAAGCATAAACTTACTGAATTTGTCGCAAAATTAATGTTAATAGTAAAAACAGCGAGATTTGCAAAAATTAGAAAATACAAAAAATATTTAATTTTAAGAAGAAATGTCGGAATTTTGGTCAATTTCTAAGAAAAATTAAGAAATCTCACTAAAAACCACATGCAAAGCCTGAAAGTTTTTTAAAATTTTAGCATAAAAATCTAATTTTTCCGGCCATTTCTGCTTACCCCTTGCCATATTTTCATTACCCCTTGTCCCTTCCTGCGGTAGGGTTGTATATAAGATTTCCGGTTTGGGGGGCCCTCCAGACCACCCGCGCTAACCTATAATCAGGATCCATTTCAGAACCGGAATTGAGTGACTATTGCAAATTTCACGATCGGTTCAGGGATGGATTGCAGGATAAATTCATGTATAAACATGAAGTTGATGCCTAAACTAAGATGATCCTTAGAAATAATTTTGATTAAAAATTTTTGAAACTTAGATACGTAGTTTTAATCCCCCCTTCTTTTCACTGCCTGCCAACGAAATACAGGAATGTTCAAATACGTAGTTATTCAGTTTTTGCTTTGTTCTGAAATTTATAAAATGAATTTTAGATATAAAATTGAAACATTTTAATTTGAAATTTGAAGATACTCTGCATAGAAGTATCAATGCATTTGAACTTAGCTTAAACTTCACCAATTTTTCAGCAGCGGAAACGGTGGAAACTGGAAACAGATTAGGTTTGAAAAATCGCGGTCGAAAGATGATCGTAAACTAATACTGCTGATACTAATCTAATTTTACCCTCAAATCGAGGACAAAAACCGGAAATTTCTTCATTTCATTGTTAAAAATCTCAATTTAGAGGGCTGGGAATAAAAAGATCCAGCTTTCCGTCGTTCTATGGCAAACCAGCTACAAAGAATGAGTTTATATAATGACGACATTCTGTGCTAACGTTATATATATAGTAGCTTGCGTGCTTGGATCAATATAAGCATATGCTAACACATGTTAGCTAAGAATGGCTGGTACTAAGGTTTTGCCATATACATACATAGTTTCAAGTCTTGAAGGCTTTTCTTGCATCATACCTACATTTCTAGTTCCAAAGAGATACAGACATTTTTCTCTGGCAGTTATCTCCTATTTTGAGCAGCGTTTTTTAACATCAAAGCCTCTGAAAGCTAGTTGTCAAGTATTTTTCTTGAGACTTGATTGATAGTAGAATTAACTTGTTTCACTTGTGTCTTTTCTCTCGTTTTTTATCTGCAAATAATGGCAGACCCGCATGGAAATATGGAAGACTAAATTATGCTAGAGTTTCTTGGATAAAATCATAAATTATTAACTCCCGCTCCAATTATGAACATGGTTCCAAAAAACTACAAGATTATTACTTAAACGATTCTGAGGCTTTAGTCTCAGCTCGACATTAAATTTCTGTAGAGCTCAGCAGTCAGCATGCATTAAATATTCCCTCGCTATGAACCTATACTTTTTTTCAAAAAGCATATCGCAAAAACACAGCAAATTCAGCAAAGCAACTGCTGGTAGTTAGTTCATTCTACTAATTTTTAACCAAATTTGCATGTTTGCTTTTAGCGTTTGACAATCTTTAATTTGTAATGTAAGCGTTAATTCTTGAAATTTTCATTTCTCGTTTCGATGAATCTTTAATTTCAACAGTTTAAAATTTCTTATTTGAACTTGATTTTGTATTTTTAAAATGACTGAAAAATTTAAACCCTTTCAGTTCCACTCAGGTTCAAAATGTTACCCGAAAACTTCAGGAAACCTCAAACTTTACGCAATCAACATGTTTATTTACTTAATCTACTGTTACATAATGTCTGCAGCTGTCACACAAACTCAACACTAGTGACGCTTTAACACCACAGGTATGGGAGTCTGTTAATTTTAAAAATCAATACTCAAGGTTTTATACTAAAAAAACTGGCCCACATAGGTCTTTAAAATTTTAAAATTATACATACGTACACGTACGTATTTTTGAATGAATTGTAACAACCTATATGAACTTGTACTGTATACAGAAATGGGTTAAGACTTTACTGAAAGGTTTTTGACAATGTGTGTAGGAATATTTTCACTGGAAAAATTCCTTTTTCAATTCAGATGAAGTTTTATATTTCGCGAGTGAATGACACCTCAATTCCTGTGCTTTTTCATGGCGTGAACTTTCTTGTCACGTTGGTGTATTTTAGAATCATTGTATAACAGTTAGCTATTTTTATCATTAAATTATACATCAACATTAATTAATGATTGCCATACAGGTTAAGAATTTAGGAAGTGGGTTCCTCCGAACTCAAAGTTGAATAGAGAGATGACTTCGAAGCCTGGTCTTGAGTAATTGCGCCATTCTGGCCGTTTATTACACTGGTATCATGTGCAGTAGAAGAGTATTAGATCGAATTCGATTTCTATTTTTAAATTTCAATTTTCAATAACGTTTAATTTAATTTCAAATATTCTTTAATGTTGCTGTGTTTTCAGGTTAACACCAAGCAGCAAGCAGGTGCCTCAGAAGAAATTCCAGAATTGCCAGTTGATTTAACAACATCCCTGGATTTGAACGATAATTAATTATAATTAATTTTGTCCATTTGACTAATTTATGGATCCAATCACAAGAATTCCGCAGCCTCGAAAGGGGATCTTGAAACGGCGGGAAACCATGAGTCCTGTGCCCGCCGGAAAGTCAGCGGATGTGACAATTGTGGAAGGTCTGACTCGGATCGTTCGATCCCCCTCCGATTCGATGGTCAAACCTCCACTGGCTCTGAGATCACCACGAAGCAGTCGGCGCTGCATAGAACAGTGGTTCTCAAACGGGGCTTCAGGTACACCCGAGCGATCGGGTGGTGGACCGCCTCCCAGACCGCCCCGTCCAAGCAGCACCCCTAGACGGTCCAGCAGCCGGCCCAGTCAGATACCGAAACTGTCCGTCAGTTGGTGGGAAACGAACAGTGTAGCCGGCGAGGCGCCTCACAACGATTCCGCCAGCGATACGGACGAGACGAGCTCCCTTCACAGCTACGGCAGCTACACCAGCTCTATCTCAGCCAACTGGCAAGGAAAGAGTACCCGATTTGTGACTCACTGCGACAAGCGACATCTTCATCACCAGGAGCCCGGCGAGTATCTGACGCCGACGCAGCGGAAAAATCGCCTGATCGCTGATCTGCGGAAACAGCTGCGAACTGCCCAGAAAACCGTCGAAGAGAAGGAGAAGCACATCGAACAGCTGCGAGAACGACTCTCAGAGCTGGAAGTGGTCCTGGATCAGGGCGGAGTCCTCTCCGAGAACCATCGACTCCTGATGCGCCTCAAAATGACGGAGGAAAAGCATCGAAAGGAAAAGGAACAGCTGATCCAGAAATACGAGGCCAGGATTCGAAAGCTGAGAAAAAGCCTACCGGGATCAGATGAAACGGATCTAGTCGGAAAGGATTGGATGGGCGAAGGAGGAGGTGGCGGAGAGAAGACGAAATCCAGCGATTATGACAGCGGTGTGACCAGTGACGGAGCCGCGGATCCACGAAGATCCTTGGATGAAGATGATCTGGAGGCGACGGAAGAACCGCCTCCAGAGAAGCCAACGCACGAACGAAAACTGAGGCACACCGCTGTCATGACCGACTGGGATCTGAGTGAACACCTGGCAGAGGTGAGTCGTCTGCAGGCGCAGCTCCAGACGGCTCAACTCACCCTGTTCAATCAGCAAAACCGAATACTGGAACTGGAGAATAGCGAGGCCCACATCAATCGTCTGGAGTCTTCCATGGCTCACTACAGCAATGCCATCAAAGTACCTCAGGAAACCTGTCCGCATCTGGCCTGCCAAAATCGCCAGACTGAACTGCTGTCACAGCTGGAGGCCTACAAGAACGAGTGCCAGGCCTGGCGAACGAAGGCAGCTGAATCAGAGCTGAATCTCAAAAACGTCCGGGATCAACTTGACCTGGAGAAGGCTCAATTGGAAGACTGCCAAGAAGCCCTCAGCACACTTCAAGCTCAAGAAGAGGAAAGGAGAAATCAGGCAGCTGAAGGATTCTGCCAACAGGAGGCGTGTGTAGAACTGAGAAATCGAATGCTGGACTTGGAAGAGCTGCTCAGCGGAACGATCACGGATCTGGAAAGTCCAGAGAAGGCCAACGCGGGGACAGATATGACAGAGGATCGACACGCGTCTGGTCGGGCCTCCGTCACATCCATGTCCTCGTTGCGCGTCGGCACAGCGTCTCGAAGCGGATCGCCTGGATTTGGAATTCAGTTGGCAGCCTTCCAAACTATGGCAGAGAATCTTCGGGAAGAGAATCGCACGCTGTGTGATCAGAACGAATCTTTCAGGTCTCTGATTGAGGAACAGAGTGTTCAACTGGACATAAAAACGGAAAAATTGGAAACTGCAATTCGAGAAATTATGGACTTCAAGGATGAAATTGCGACACTGAAAACGGAGCTGGAAGTGGCCAATTTGACCCTGGAGCGGTCACGTGACACGGCCAGTCGACAAGCGGAGCAAATCAAATCCCTGACCGAGCAAATGCAGAAGATAGAGCAGGCTGGTATACCCAAATCGCTGAAGGATGATTCCGGGGTTTCCGTAACGGAAACTCTGGTCAAGAAGAAAACCCGATTTGGGCTGGTGGAAACGAAATCCCGACTATTCCAAACGGAACTATCGATGGATCAAATCGAGCAGTGGTGCGAAGAACTGGAATCGCTCAAGAAGGACTACGATGATCTTCAAATCCGATACGAAGCCGAGACCAAAGACTACGATTTCAAGCTGAAGGAAGCCGCTGAAAATCTACACCTAAAACATAATCTGGCAGAAAGTCTCAACAATCAGCTGCAGCAGCTGCAGAACGAATTTCAGTTGAATCAGGAGCGATGGAATTCCGAGCGGGACTATCTGGTGAAACGAACCAACGAATTGGCACCGGAGGCGGCTCGAGTGCCGATTCTGGAAAAGAATCTGGAGGAATCTCATGAAGATTATCATAAACTGCAGATCGAATTCAGGGAATCCAAAGAGCACTACGAGAAAGCTCTAGAGCAATCGCTCAAGGGGAATCTTAAGGGTCAGCATGACACGGAAGTCTACTGGATGGATAAAACGGAGTCGATGAGAAACGAACTGAAAGCGACCAAAGAAAAATTGGAAAAACTGGAAAAATCGTCAAAGGAAGTTAAACTCAGGTTGAGTCTAGAAAAGGCTGAAACGGAGAAGAAACTGGAAGAAGCCATCTCAGACAGCGCACGGCTGTATGAGATGCTTCATAGGCAGAAGATGACAGTTGACGTTCAAACGGAGCCGACCGGAGTCGATAAAGGGATAACCTGTCATCCGGTCACCTACGAAGAATGGACGGAAATAATCGAAGGGGACCTCTACGATGAGAAGGCGGAACACATCAAACTGTTGCAGGGCGAGTTGGACACTTCCCGAAATCAGATTCGAGTACTGCAGGAAAAGTTGGACGAATTTAGGCGACATTCGATCGCCGAGACGGAAGCTAAAACAAAGAAATTGATGGACCTGGTGAATGGATATCAAGAAGACCTAGAACGGTTGAAAATGGAACATATCGCGGAAATTAACGAGAAAACTCAGCTGGAGGGGAAAGTGGAAACACTGGTGAAAGAGCGAGACACGCTGAAAAGGAAAGAGAAATCGAATCTGGAAAAGCTGGAAGCTGAATTTCAACTAGTGCAGAAGGAACTGAAATCTGTTGTTCAGCGATACGAAATGGACAAACAAAGTCTCCAGGGAAAGCTGAAGGAAAGCGAGGAAGACAACGAAAGACTGATGTGGAAATTGCGAACAATGAAATCAGAGCTGACGCCGTTGTTGGAATCGTCTCGAGGGTTGAAACACGTGGATAGAAACAGGATCAGCCAGTTACTGGCCAGTCCAATGAAAACGACAAAGTCCAAAACAGGAGAGGACGGAACGACGGACTCCCCTAAAACAGATGGAATGACCCTTATGGGAATGATGGACAGCGGAATATCCGTACGAAGCCAAGAAAGCCCGTCAAGAAGCGCTCTGGCCCCTCCGGAGCCAATAGGACTACGAACTGTAACCATGAAACTAGTGAAGGAAAATGCCCTCCTAAAAGAGGATCTCCAACAACAGCGCCAGCGAGTGGCCAGCCTGGCTGATTCGCTGAGGCAAGCGCTGGAAGCGCAAGAGAAGACAGAAACTGGTGGACTAGATCTGACCTTAACGAAAGACTTGTTGACTACGTTGGAAGCCATAACATCGGATATGGACGTGGTATTGACGGAGCATCAACGAGAATCCGTTTCCCCAGAATCCATCCAAGCCATCGTGGATCGACAGAGTCAGGTTGAACGAAGACTGGATCGCTGGCTCACCGCAGACCTACAACAAGAAAAACTGGAACTGGAAGTGATCAACCAATGGTATGATAAGGATAAGACAAAACTGCAGAAGCTGTTGGCAGATCTGAAGCAGGATCGAGTGGATCTGTGCCAAGAGAAGGAAAATCTGGAAGTGGAGTTGGAGTCAGTGAAAGGTGACTACAAAATGCTTCAGCATCTCCACAAGGAAACTTGTCGTGAGATGGAGCTCTATAAACGAGAAGAGCTCAGTCAACTAGACCAGCTGAAGAAACAAGCGGCGACAAGATTGGTGTCGCATAGCGAAGGAAGTCTACTGGGGCGCATTACCGAAACGGAGGAATCGACTAAGTGGAAGTCTAAGGCTGGACAAATGTTTAAGGAGGTGGTACTGCTGGAAAAGCAGTACAGAGCTGCCAAATACGAAAAGCAAGAAGCCAAGGAAGAAGTCAAAATGGCTCGAGGTCAACTAGAAGTACTGAGATCGGAATACGAAAATGAACGAGACAAAATTCTGGCCAAATTAGAACAACTAACTGGAGAAACCTGGTCATCAGAGAACGGCGAAAACTATGTCAGAGAGTTGCAGCGAAATTTGCAAATCAAAAAACAAGAGCTTTTTGATTTGAGTGCTCGATATGAAGCTGACATCCGTCAGCTTCATGAAGAACTGTACGCGGAACGAGCGAAGAAAGGAAATACTGACTTCATCAAACAACTGACGAAAACCTTGGACAAGAAAAACGATGAAATCGCCTCACTGAAACAAGACTTGAGCGAAGCCAGAGCTGGAACGGAGCCGAGCGAAGTGAAGCCCTCGAGCAGCAAATTGATAATGAAACGACAGATGGAGAAAAGCAAGGAAGATTTGAAGGCTGCCAAGACAGCCCTGGAGGAAGATAGAGCAGCTATGGAAGCCAAAGCCAAAGACCTACACAAAAAGCTCAAAAGTACCATGACCATACTCACGGAGAAAGAAAATATCATCAAAATTCTGGAAAGGGAATTGAAAACGGCTGAAGATTCTCTGACAATGCAGAAAGAAGGACAATTGGAAGACATCAAGCGTCTGCAAGAAGAAGTGGCCAACATGGAAAGTATGAAACAGGAAATTCTAAGAACCGCCGCAGAACACAAAACCGAAAAGGTGGCGAAAATTGAAAAACTATGGAAAAGTGAATTGAAAGCGAGTCGAGAACGATACGAAGCGGAAATACGGTCACTGAAACGTGACTTGGTCATGGAAAATAATCGGTTGGAAAACTGTCGAAAAGACAACGAACAGAAACTGCGGGCCATCGGAGTGATCCTAAACGAAAAGGAAGATCAAATTCGAATCCTGGAAAAGGAATTGCGGTCTGCTGAGGATGGGCTCAGTCGAATGCGAGAACTATCAAGCGGAGAATTGAAGGAATTGCGGGACATGACAGCCTACCTGAAGCAGGTTCTCATGTCCCACAACATCTCGTGGAAGTGGCCACAGGAGACGCCGGAGCTGAGTCGTCACGGCCTGCCGGCTCAGACCTGGCTCCGACTTCAGGCCCCGCCGACGGAGACTGAAACGGAGTCAGAAGAAACCAGCCTGGGGCAACCGCCGCCTCTTGAGCCGGCGCCGAGATCTTGGCGGCGGAAGAGCATGGAATCCCTGTCTCAGACAGATCTGATACTCCCAGCCAATCTTGAGGTCAGCTGGCCTCGAGGGATTTCGGAGGAAATCGTGATCGATCGATACATCATGGCAAAGGAAGTTGAAAAGAACGACGCTGAAATGCAGACAGATCACACGAGCGACTCAGAAGAACCTGAAAGTAAAGCAATCGAGGAACAGTTTGTCGTAGACCGCCTACAGCCTCCACGACACGCGGATACTCGAGATTTCTGTCAGCAAACGGACCCAATCTCAAGCGATGAGGAGGAGGAGGAAGAAATTGAACTAGAAGTGGAGGCAACCACTTCCGCGACAGCCAGCGAAATAACAGATCTGACAGCGACGATATTTCCAGCGCCACCTAGCGACGAAAGTGAGCTGACGGTGGTCAGGAGAAAGTCGCCTCAGCATATTTCAGCGGAAATTCACGAACCCGTGGAAATGTCAGAACGCTGCGCAGCTACCATAAAAGTGCCACCAATCTCTAAGTCTTTGAAAGAAACCAGACAGCCTAGTCTTCCAGAAAGCAGTCCGATTTCCTCAGAAAAATCGCTAAAGCTTGAAAACGTCGAAAAACCTCCAACTTTGTCGATGAGAAATCGATTCCCATCCAGTACGGAAGAGACACCGTCGACGAGTGGAACAGAGCACGATGACAGCACGACAGACAGCTATGAGACTAGTCAGCCAGAACTGGTCACAAAGCCTCCGTCCAGACCTCCAACGCCCAGCATCGTGAAAGAGGTGAAACTAGGCACAACCCTGGTTCAGGTCCACAAACTGAAACCCCTGATTGTGACCGAGGACAAGGTCATGCAGCTGCAGAAGGAACTGAAAATGGCCAATGAAGAAATTGCCCGGGCAAAAGATGAATTCTCGAAGGTGAAACAGCGGCTAGAGGAAGAGAAATTGGAATTGCAATCCAAGACTGTGGAGTTAGTAAAGAAGT
>JASAND010014812.1:0-171898 GCA_030248195.1 Trissonchulus latispiculum
AATACGTCGCATTTGAATCTTGCGTTCCACTGTATGCTATTATATGCTCATACAAATACGTGGTTATATGCTATTATATGTTGTCTTTATCTACGTCATAAACGTGATCGTGAAAAAATATACGAAATATTTCTACACGGCATAATAGCATGGATAGTCTTTATATTCCAAGAATAAAATTGGGAAAATGGTTTCGAGATGTAAACTCAAGTGATACGCAATTAGTAAATTTAAATTAATACGAGGTATTTAAAAGTATAATGTCAAATCAAAATCTAAGTGTATTCTAAATGTATTTCAATTTACAATGAATCTAGCTATTTACGCAGAGGCCAGGTTTTTTTCTGTTGCTCAGTCAAAAATTTTTCAAGCTTGCTTAACCAATCAGATTTATTGTCGGTAATTATAACTCTGGCTATTATAACGAAGCCTCACCAGCATAGAAAGCAGCAAGTTAAGGGGGGGGTCCATTTTTGGTCATTTTTTTTACTTTCTCCGATCTCGCTGATTTTTACATATTTTATTGTCCAAATGGCATATTTTAACGAGTTTTTAAAATTAAAGTTGTAAGTTTTACGGTTATTGAGTAATTTCACGGCAAAGTTGAAATTTCGTGTGTTAAACATAGGAACTTAGAAAAGTTGTCACTTTTTCACGTGCGCCAGAGAAATCTCACGAATGGCATAATGGATCCGTTCAAGCTTTATATCATATTAATTCTAAAGGGTAAAATTCTACAGGGTAAAATCCGGCCCCACCTGAATAGTAAGAGAAACCGGTTTTTATAAACGGTCGATACATTTATATGTGCATTTTGTAAATGGTGTGTCTTACGAAACAATAGGAGCATTAGAAGAACGACTATTTATACTGAGTTACAAAGTTCAAAAGGTCACCGCTCTTATAAACGATGATGAACAATGAAATAAATTCAATTGATAAGGATAGACAAAGGCAGTATAAAATGAGTTTTGCACTGTTAAAATGGAATATGTACCTATATATATAAAATAACTTTTGCAAAACTTAAATAAGTTAAATTTAAGTTTTCTGTGGGGACCTAAAGGAATCATTTTGCTAAAACTATGGATATAGGGGTTTTCGGGGTCGCTGAACATGAATCTGAAGTACGTTTTTTCTTAAAACTTTTCATTAGTTCAGCATTCTTTTCAGCTAAAGTTTTAAGATCGAATTAAGTTTATTTTTAATTATTTAGCTATTTAGTTTAAATTTTGTGTGGAAGCGGAAGCATCCCAAGGATCTTTTGCATCCAGCCCTAACTTTTAATTTTTTGGCCAATAGCTTTGAAATTTTGTATGGGTGCATATTCGAGGTTTATGAATTCAAAAATTCAAAAACTTTAGGGGGAGCTCTTTCAGCTTTTCGCTCGAATTCAGCTTTTCGTTAGCCCAGCTAGCGCAAAAGATCCCATCCCAACACAATTGATTGGTACCACAGTTTTAAAATTTTAGGAAATTTAAATTTTTTAGACTCTGAAGTTCGTTTTCGATTGTTGGCTCATTATAGGCTAAGGTCGCAAGCTTAAAATGTAAGCTTATGATGAGCTAAAAAACCTGAATCGAAACAAATTTCAGATTCGTGATTTGCTACCTAGAAAAGTTGTTTTATTTTTGCATTTTTATTAGGTTTTAAAATAAATTTATAAGAACGTCAATTTATAAGGTTATCCATTCAGTTATAATGGCCTTTTTGTGAGCTTTCAGAAAATATATACACGTCTATAGATTGAATCTACGTAGTGACGGTAAAGTTATTTTAAAATTTTATACCTTAATCCATTGCGTATATTAAAATTTCAAAGTAGCACTCATAACCGTTCAACAACAAATTTAATCTTACGTAACTATTTACACAAAGTCGGCAATTGTGTTAATATCAACTCAACAATTCATTGTCTGTATATGCGTATTATCAAGAGTACATAATAACTAAGAGTGTGACAAGCGTCACTCTCTTAGTTATCAAGCAGAAAACATCATCTGCACAATAACGGCCTACCCCCCAGAGTTGTATGCGGGCCGATTTTTGCGGCCCGCACCCGGCCCGCAGCCCGCACCTCATGACCGCGGCCCGCAACACTCCGGCCCGCGGCCCGCACACGTGTAAATCGGCCCGCAGGTACCCGCACATACAAATTGCTACCTATGTAGTACCTGAGCTGAGCACCAAAACTGTTGTATTTTGAAAGATACTTCCGGGTCCGGCAAATTTTTCTGTTCCTTTAATTTGAACTTTGTTGTCTACCAAATTACTGTTCTTAAAGTGGTAATAAAAGCCTATCTTCCCTTAACATGTTCAGTACTACTGAGCCATTGGTGGGTCAGTCCGATTCCTACTGGCAAACTACTGACCCACCCTTGGGTCAGGCTAGCTTTAGCATGTAGTTTACAGAGAAAAAATTTTTTTAGTGTGCAAAGCAAAATATTCATGCGGCTTTTAGTGTGTACAGGAGGAGGAATTATTCCTGTATTATTTATATTTTGGTTTGTGAGTGTGTATATAGTATTAAAATAGTATTAGTCTATGAAGTAATTAACCAAAAATGGTATTAGTAGTGAACGTGTTAATTAAAAGGGTAGACCATGAAAAATGTTTTGGGCAGGGATTTTGTTCATTTTTACGCAAATGTTTGACGCATTTATCCTTGACAGTGAGTTTCGTTCAGCACTTGACGAGCTTAATTAACCAGCTATTAATTGTAGGAAAATAAAAATTGGTATTGAAAGCGCCAAAGCTGCGACGCCGCAGCAATCACAGACAATTTTCTCCATAACGCCCTATGCTGTGGAACTTCGTTCGGCTGTCATTGACCTTAAATGAACTAGTCTTCAGCAAGAAGTTGTGAATGAAGGTTAAATGAATTAAAGTCTTCAGTAAGAAGTTATCATTGATTTATATTTATTTATGTGCAAAAGCACGAATTTCCGAAATTAAATTAAAAATTCAGTTTCTGCGCCAATGAAAATAGGCGTTAAAGCTTTTAAAAATATTAATTCGGCAAATATGCTACCCCCGACTTTCAGTGCTAAACACTCACAAAGGTTCAAGTAGAAACCACAGGATTGACTTTTGTAGATGATAAATACGTTTCGACTTAGTTCTGCAGGACTCGTGGATATTTTTCACAGAAGATACTTTGGTCTAATGGATTACAAGCTAGACTTGTATATATTCAATACAAATAAAACCTGTAGTTTTCACTGGTTTATATGTTTACTCTACAGGTTATTACTCAATACGCTGATTGATTATGCAGACTGAGTAATATAGTACAATATGCTGAAGATGTCGAATGGCATAACGAAGTCAACTAGTGTTTAAAAATCTGAAATATTACCTTCTTTTGTATATAATTTGGTATGTATGAAATCTCTAGAAAGCAAAATTATCCCCATGAAAGTAGCCCAAAATCGGCCCGCATACAACTCTGCCCCCCCCCCACAACTGAGTACCTGGTGACCGACCCCGCCCACAACTGAGTACCAGGTACACAATTGTGTACCAGCACTCGCTTGTATGTTTACATGTTGAAAAACATTCTATCAGCAGCTGGCCACTTTTGAGCTTCAACATGTAAACATACAAGCGAGTGCTGCTACACAATTGTGTACCTGGTACTCAGTTGTGGGGGGGGTAGGCCGTTATTGTGCAGATGATGTTTTCTGCTTGATAACTAAGAGTGTGACGCTTGTCACACTCTTAGTTATTATGTACTCTTGGTATTATACACATTTTGGTCACTTAAATATGTAAAGGTCATGTATATAAAGGTCATATCAAGGCTCACACACAAAAGAAAAATTTGCCATTGAACTGTAACTCTTTGTTTGCGTTAATTGCTGCAGCTAAAACCTTTCATATAGAAATTACAATTTACACAAGTCGTGCTCATATTGCAATGGGGCCGGATTTTATTTGGGCCGGGACCGGATTTTACCCTGGGCCGGGGCCGGAGCCGGATTTTACCCAGTGAATGGGCCGGGGCCGGGCCGGATTTTACCCAGATGCGCCGGGGCCGGGGCCGGATTTTACCCAGATGCGCCGGGGCCGGATTTTACCCAGACCCGAGAAATCTCACGAATGGCAAAATGGATCCGTTCAAGCTTTATATCATATTAATTCCATGTTTCCGAGCTGTGATTTGTAGGAATCGGAATTTTAAATTGGGTCTTTAAAAAATTTTAATGAATTTTTGAAGTATTAAAATTTGAACTGATACGAAATTTTAATACTTCAATAATTCATTAAAATTTTTAAGGACCTAATTCAAAATTTCGATTCCTACAAATCACAGGTCGGAAACATGGAATTAATATGATATAAAGCTTGAACGGATCCATTTTTGCCATTCGTGAGATTTCTCTGGCGCACCTGAAAAAGTGACAACTTTTCTACTTTCCTATGTTTAACACATGAAATCTCAACTTTGATGTGAAATTACTCAATAACCGTAAGATTTACAACTTTAATTTTAAAAATTCGTTAAAACATACCGTTTGGACAATAAAATTTGTGAAAATCAGCGAGTTCGGAGAGTCGAAAAAATGACCAAAAATGGACCCTCCCTCTTAAGGGGGGGGGGGGTCCATCATGAAAAATTTTGAGGCCACGGATTTCTCTCGTTTTCACACATAAGTTAGCCACATATGTCGTGCACAAACTCGATATGCAAGTTTAAATTTTGATTTGTTTTGTTCAGTTCTGCGTAAGTTACGAGTCATCAACTGTGTGCAATTTGAATATGTGCAAGCACGAGGGTGCTGCAGCCAACTGAGGTAAATTTTCGCAAATCAACGTCACTTTTTAGCTTATTTTATTATACACCTCTAAAAGCTATTAAGAAAAACATTTTCGTACTGTTTCCAGCCTGATGAGCTTGACTAAGAAGCTTCTTTCAAGAATGTTTCGGAGAAACAAGGAATTTGATCCTCCTGATGTATTGAAACATTAAACAGCTGCTAACTTAAAATAGAAGCATTTCCGACCAATAGTTCTATGAGCAGAATTCATCCCTGCAATGAGAGCTTTCGATTGATGTATAATAATATATGCCATATTTTGAAAAATTTTAAAAATCGCTGTTTTGAGAAATTTGGAGTTCGAGGGTCCCGTTTGGCACGCTGAGAAGTACTGGACGAAGTTATCAGCATAATTCATGCTGCAAATAGATCCGAAGACATGAATACACAAGTTGGAATAGAAAGATGGCAGTTTAGGACCACACTGTTGTCGGAATTTAGCTAAGTTGTCGAAAAAAACCGAAATTTTAATAATTTTGCTAAAAATGCCCATTTTTGCCCCAAAAAGACCTGGAAACTGGAAAAACATAGAACCATTGGTATCAATGGAACCGCCAATTCAAGTACTACGGAATCCTGGAGTTAGAATTTTTATTTAGGCCTCTGAATTAGAGCAATTTGCAATTCTTTCCGAAGACCCCACTTTTCAGCTGCAAAAAAGTTGCATTTTGACTATTTTCCACTGTTTTCGATGAATAAAAATTTTTTTAAAAATTTTAGGGGCCTAATTCAAAATTCTACTTCCAGCGTACCGCAGTTTATGATTATAGCTAAATTATAAATACAAAATTATGCAGGATTACAACTATTCGTCGAGAATTTTTTGGCGCAAGAATAAAATCACAACTTTATCTGTTTCCTATGTTTAACATCATGCGGACCTTAACTTTGAGGTGAAATTACTCAACAACCGTAAGAGATACGAATTTAATTTGAAAACTCGTTAAAATATCCCACTCAAAGATCATTATATGTGAAAATGAGCGAAATCGGAGATGGTCTAAAAATTGACCAAAAATGGACCCCCCCAAGTAGCTTTGGCTGCGTGCAGGAGTAGGCATGGCGGGTGGAAAAGGTCCTTCCGTGTCTGCTTCTGTTGTTCAAGTTTCAATCAGAACATTTCATTAATAGGGAACCCCGTCCAAATTCAAAGCGTATACTACAAGCGGCGGAGGCGCAGCCCGAAAAGTCGGTGAGGCCCGGGCCCGGCCCGGAAAATTTCTTAACGGCACACGCACAACTACTATACAGCAGTTTCAAGAACACTAATACTGTAGTTTCATTTTCAGTTTTGGCGGTACAAGACGATTTAAGTTTCAAGTCTCCTCCCAAAGCCAGTCAGTCACTAAGGCCCGCCCAGTCGGGCCCAAAGACGCCCGGTCAAATTTTTGTTGCGCATATGTCAAGATATTTCCAAAATATCCTCACTAGAAAGTCAAATTTAAGCTTCCAGGAGCTGTGCAAGTTGTAATAAATAGCACTATTGTTTGGTACTGTTTTTGTATACCTCCGCCGGGTCGACCGGGCCGCCGGGCCTACCGGGCCTTGAATCGGGCCTCCGGGTCCGTTCCGGGCCCGGTCCGGTCGGTTCAGCAGCCCGGGCGCGGCCGGGGGAAATTGTTAAGGCTCAACTCTAGTTTCAGTACCTGAAACATTACTAAGGCCCGGTTCACGATGAAGTGCTTTCTGCTTTTGTCTCCTGTGTTTTATGTTTTGTGCTTTGTGCTCAGAAGACAGAAAACAAATGATTCACACTGAGAAAGCACAATATCAAAGCACAAAAGCACAGGTCACGACTCACGGAAGCAAGTTAAGAGGATATTCAAAATATTGATGTTTTAAAAAACGTTAACAGGATGAATTTATTGACATTTTAAATAATATAATTTAATAATAACATGAGTACATAATACATAAGAGTATGACAAGTGTCATACACCATGTATTATGAGCTCGCTACGTCCTCTGCACGCTATCGGCTGACCCCTCCCCATTAATCAGACCCCCCTCATCCCGCCCCTATACATGTACGGGGGATCGGGCACAGATGTGTAAATCATACAAGCTTAGACCCGCTACACAAATTGGGCCCTTGTCAAGCTTAACATGTAAGTGTACTACGTTTTGACGCCGTACATGTATAGGGTCGCGGTCAAGGGGGGTCTGGTTTATGGGAGGGGGTCAGCCGATAGCGTGCAGAGGATGTAGCGAGCTCATAATACATAGCGTATGACGCTTGTTATACTCTTATGTATTATGTACTCTTGATAATAATAATGATAATAATAATAATAATAATAATAATAATAACTATCATTAATAATTATAATTATAAATTAACTTGATTAATTTAATTTTTGCATGAAATGTTTATTTATTTCCGATAGCTAACTCATGATAATTATTGAATATTTATGCTCTCAAAAATTAAATGTTTAATTTTTAGTCCTGTTTCGCCCAAATAAGTTTTGATTCGATCGCATCAGCCACGTGGCCGAGACAAGTTGCTTTTAAGGAAGGATATGTTTTCGAATTTTGTGATTCTAAACTTTGAATTTGGAGAAAAAGTGTGTGGATTGGTGCAAGCGCAAGCAGTGACACAGATTTTGGAAGTGCAGCTAATAATTTAAAGTTTTCTTCCCAGCTTATTATTATACCTTTACAAGACTAGTCAACAATGTTATCGTTGCACTAAATATATTCTCTCTAAGCCAGACTTTGTCTTGATTTAGAGGATATGTCACAGTATGTTCCCCGCGATGTCAAATTATTAAGGAGTCTTTTACGATGGAGAACTTGGGAAAGCTGGGGAAAACTGGTCCCTTTTCATCCACAACAACCAGGATTACGCTGAGTTTGCGGTACGTTATCGTCCGGTTAAGTTGATTGTTTAAATGAGTATATTAAGAGCCTTACATCCACAGGAGCGAGATGCTTTGTAAAAGGTAATTATTTTTTACACCTGTTTTTAACAGTGTAAAAAAGTGTTAAAAGTGTAAAAAGTGTTGAAAGGTGTAAAATGTGTAAAAAATGTTTCGATGCCAAATTCATTTCCTCTGTACCACAGTAAAACCCTAGGAAAAATTAAATTTTAATTTAAACCAACTTTTAGGAAATGCGCATGGGCAGGGGTTGGTGAAAAAAGTCCCCCTGTGTCTAGCGCATACTAACCTTTGACGAATTTATGTGTAGTCCGCGGACTTTTCTTTCTTTCTTCCCTGAGCGCTCGCTTTCCCCTCCCGTCTCTTTTCTGCAGCCCTATTTTTCACCCAAGGCTTACGAGCAAGCCAACTAGCTTTTCAGCCATCTTCGTCACTGTTGTCAAGCGGAGGGCAACAGTAGTCGGAAAGGACGACGACCGTTGCCTTGGGGGTGACTGAAATAACCGCACGGCAGTCTGGTTTGGGGGCCAAGTTTTCTATCCTTGGTCTTCGCTTCTCCACGTCTTGACTTTTTGCAGTCCGCGGAGAGCTGCATTTTTCGGTTCACAAGATGAACCACAATAATGCTGAACCACTTACAAAAAAGCTTTGATTCAATGATTCGATGGCATCCCCTCCATTTTGCACTAAATTAAAGTGTGGCGAAATGTTCCGCAACCTGATTTTCCATATGTCCAAATTTAGTCAGTTTGGTTTGTAATTGTCAACGGCAGCAGTCAGATTTTTCTCATTGTGAAGTTGTGGCTGCTGCGCTCTTGCTCATTTTTCGGTGTAGTCTGCACAGACCTGGCAGCCTTGAGCAGCCACAGATTTGTCTTCAGAGGCATACAGACTTTACTTGCTCTTGTGAAATTTACAATGGACAACCTGCAAACGCCGCAGTTCGAGGTCGTGAGCAATGTGAAGTCCTCAGCGTGGTCGTTTGCTTCCAAAGCATCTGGGATTGTTGTAACCACATGGTATTCTATGCTTCCAGGATCAACGACCTCAATCTGATTTCGCATGACGCGGAGTAATTTCTTTAGCCACGTATTGGATACAAGAACTGGAGGGTCGAAGTGGTCGTGATAATTAACTGTTAGCTTATTTCCAAGCTTCAGAATATTCTTCTTTCCACAATCATTGCAATTGGCATCGGGGCACTCTGACTCTGGTATCAAATCTTTGTCAAGTATAGTATCGATCAACTGTTTCACATAATCAAAGGGACTTTCGCCATCTAATACCTCCCTCAGATCATTCACCAAATAACAAGCCAAGACAGTTATAGCTAATCCGTTCAGAACTCCCTGAGCTATTCAGTGCCACAACATTGGATTGGTGGGAGCCCTCGTGAAGGAAAACTTTGAACAGTGAAATTCCTGATTTCTTTCCGTTTCGTTCATGCGAGAGATTGATTCAGCTATATGGAAGTCCAACGACTTTGACCGTTCCAGGATTCTGGGCATGATTCAAAATGCTAATTAATGGAATGATGTCCACATTCCAGGATTCTGCTTCCATTTCAGCAGAGAACTGAAGGTTTACAATGGCCAGCCCGTTTCTTGCAACCACTTGTGTAAGTACAGTTCAAATCGATATCTAAAAGCTCCATCATTTTAGGATATGCCCAATAAGCATACAAAAGAAAAGTAGACATCTGCATTTTAAACGTAAAGACTTGTGCATAGAAGGCAACTTTCACAGGGCAGGGCTATATGCCCATTCAAAAAACGTGTCACTAAGTTTGGGAACGAATTCAAACTTAAGCTTGGTTCGATTGTGCCTGGGTGGCTCAATCGGTAGAGCGTCGGTCTAGTTAACCGAAGGTTGTGGGTTCGATCCCCACCTCAAGCCCGAATTTTTCGGGTCTGTAGTGCTGTAGTGACAACTTTCTTTCTTTCGTCTATTATCTTGTATCTTTCACTACATGACATCTTAAAACGTAATTAAAAGCCTGTATTGGATTCAGTCTCTTTTCTTCACAACTACATTCTTTCTCATTATTTCTACTTCTGCTGCTGCTCAGCAGCCTGTTCCTAAATAAGTTGCTAAGCATATTAATAGACAATAAAATTCTGCTTTACGGAACAGAGAATAGTACGTGACAGTTCCAGCAGTACAGCTCCACGAGGCTTTGCTGTGTTGCACTAAAATAAAAACTGAGAAATTGACCTGAATTTTGTAGAAGACTTGTATAGTTCTATTAAAAGCAAATGAACATTTTTCTAGGATCAACTACATTATAATCATGAGTAAATAATACATGAGAGTATGACAAGCGTATGACAGACCTCCTACACAAATTGGGCCCAGTAAAGCTTAACATGTAAGCGTATTAACACAGACCCCGATCTCCTGTTCGAACACCGTACGTGTATAGGGGCAGGGTAGATGGGGGCTTGATTTATCTGGGGGGGGGCAAGCCGATAGGGTGCAGAAGATGTAGCGAGCTCATACTACATAGTGTATGACGCTTGTTATACTCTTATGTATTATGTACTTTTGTTATAATTCATGCAGAACTACTAAGAATTAGACATGTTTGCATTTTCCTTCAATACAATCATCAGAAATTCAACTTAATTCTCGAACACACATAGGATTGACGGGCTGAATTCGTGGTTAGCATGTACAGCAGTGTTTTGCTCAGACAACAGGCAGAATGCTTAGCGGCATATTCTTATATTAAATACGTACTTTTGCTCCAGCTAAAAGAATTATGTAAATACTCAGTAGTAAGTAGGTTAAAAACTGGAGTGGAAAAGTCTATGCCAGGTTATCCATTATAGTTAAAGTTTAATTAATTAATTAACTAATTTATTTTTTGCTTGAAAATCTTAGAACTTGCCATTGAAGCGAGTAGCCATCACAAAAGTAAAATTTCATCCAGATTTTTGGCCGAAAGAACTCCACACGGCAACAGCTGTTTAACAAAAAATTCTGAAACAGAACATAAAGGTCAGCTGTCTTGAGAACGCTATTTGTCGGAAGCTAAACAATAACTTCATAAATAGTCACAGCCATAGAATTAAAGCCAGCATTCAACAATTTTTGTAATAAAATTTTTAAATTTATTATTGAAATCAAGAATACGTAACTAAGAGCATCACGAGACAAGCAATCATGTGACAAGCATCACGCTCTTCAGGCAGAACATATAATCTGCTCCACAATACGGCTACCCCCGCAACTGTTTCTACATTTCTGCATTGCTGATGATGAATATTTAACACGGCACGGCTACAAAACCCACGGCACGTACAATTCGATTCGTTGTTTAAATTCTAGTTCAAGTTCAACCTGTAGTCACATAAAATAGCCAGAGTTTAAAAGAGCAAAATGCAATAGTGTTAACTTGACCAGATGAGAGAAGTTGAAAACGAAGGTTCAAATTTATTAAAAATATGCAGTGACAATGGAACCAAACTATTATAATGGCAAATTGGCAAAAACAAAGGGTCTATGACCTGAACATCAATACCACTGCATCCAAATGTGTCTATACAGACGGCATGTTGCTCAAAGATTAGCGTAACTGCTGTGTTCGAATAAAGAAAAGTCTAGTGTGAGCTCATAACCTAGACGTTGAAGGAATTTATTGCAAATGAAATTGATGGATATGGAAACGCAACCATATATGTTTAACTAATTATTACATAGCTTCGCCAGCAGCTAATGCAGCCAATTTATTTAATATATCATTAATGTAATCAATTCTTCATCTTGAATCTGGATTGTCTAGAAATGCATGGCCGTAATGTGCATTAATATGATAAAAGCTGGGATTCTTGGGCTTTGGTGGCTTAATTAGCTAGTGAAGGAAGGTGAGACACTCCAGTAGTCTACGATACTATCTGATTCGTTTTGCGTACGGTTTTTAGTTCGCCCACTTCAGTTGGCACACGCTGGTTAGAAGTGGCTTCAGCATTGCATTAACTTTGAATATGGTGGGGGACTGACACCGACTAATTGCTTTCGGAATTATGCAATAATGCTTATGCTTTCGGCGTCTGATAAGGCCACGATGCACTTGTTGCTGCCTATGCAATAAGTCCACAGCAGCAGCTCTACCCGCAGGCGGCTGCCCCTTGGATCGCGGTAAATTGCCAACAAGGGTTAAGTGCACTGTTTTAGGTGTCAGCTGACACCGGCATCAATGTTCGTGTTTTCAAACAGTTAGAACATATTGTTTTCATGCTTTGTGGTTTGGGATGTAATGTATTTACTTTATTTTAATACCTTCACCTTATGGGTAGCAAACTTCGCTGCCAGCGGGTAAACTCTGTAATCTCCCAACTCTGCTATTGACAACTCTACGCAACTTGTTCGTTAAAAGGCTCTACGGTAGCCTTACAATACATGCTCGTGCTACAATAAGTTAGAATGCTTAAAATCTTTAGAAAATACGTACTAGTCCGTAATTGTCAAGCAAATCAAACAATAAGTTCTGTAACGAGCAAAAGCCTTAATTTGTGGTTAGTATACAAATCATGCATCAAATCAAATACAAGTGCCTGACCTTAGAGGCTGTACTGTATATATTCGCGCAGTAGCAGCTTAATGGGTCGAATGGCATCTTCTTCCGTAAAATCGGTATTGACGGTTTCAGTAGTAGGTAGATGTTTTAAATATCGTAAGTTATTGGTGTATTCCAAAGTGAAAATGTTAAAATGAAAGGATGAAAAGGATGGATAGGTAAAATGAAAGGATGAAAAGGATGGATAGGTAAAATGAAAGGATGAAAAGGATGGATTGGAGAAGGTTGAGTTTTGCCAAGAGTACATAATAACTAAGAGTGTGACAAGCGTCAAGCTCTTAGTGATTAGGCTTGGGACATGATGTGCACGATAACGGCTGACCCCCACAGAGTAGACCCATGACTTCAAAAAAATTCGCGCGCTATGCTTGTGTGCTGAAGCTCGCAACAGACGCACATTGAACCAACTGACTAAAGTCTGACACAAAAATGTGTGTACAAAATCTGTAAGGCCTCCAGTGAACTCAATATACGTCGTAACCCCATAAAACCATATATTTTCGGAATCCTTGCAGCGAGACAAACATTTTTATAAAATTTAAATTTTTTTAAAATTTTAAAAATTTTAAAATATCGGTTTTTCGGGGAATTTTTTCGGACCGTGCAAGCTATTCAGCTCATTCTTTCACAAAAATTTCCCCGTCCGAAGACGCATCGATTGACACAAGAACGAAAAAAATCGGTTCAGAAATAAGCATTTTATTCCAAAATTTCGTTTTTCCATTTCCTTTGATGTTTGCCGCTTTTTGCAACTTTGACTGGTTATTACTCGCGACTCGCTCACCCGAAAAATTTTTCGATTAGATTTTCAGGACCGCCTAGGCGCCCGCTTTCACCTGATATTCACCTGATATCAAAATTTGGTTCTTACAGTCGAATAGAGCTGGTCCCGCTACACATTTTTGCTTCGAGAAGCACGAAAATGCACCCAATTTCCGGAATTCCGGGTTTTCTAAATTACCGGATTTTAAAAATTTCCTCCAATACCCTCAAGATGGGTATCATTCGAAAGCTCTTATCGGGCTGAACAACTTTTGTAATAGAACAAACTCGTGAAAATGCACTCAATTCCTGGAATTCGCGAAAACCGGATTTTCCGGATTTTAAAAATTTTCTCCAATACCCACAATATTGGTATCATTCGAGAGCTCTTGATGAGCTGAACCAATCTTGTAATAGAACCAACTTGCAGAAATGAGCCCAGTTCTCGGAATTCACGAAAAACTTCCAAGCTAGTGTGAAATCCGAATTTGTGAATTTAGGGATTTAGGTGCATTTTCAGACATTGGTTCTATTACAAGATTTGTTCAGCTCATCAAGAGCTCTCGAATGATACCCATATTGTGGGTATTAGAGAATATTTTTAAAATCCGGAAAATCCGGTTTTCGCGAATTCCGGGAACTGAGTGCATTTTCACGAGTTCGTTCTATTACAAAAGTTGTTCAGCCCGATAAGAGCTTTCGAATGATACCCATCTTGAGGGTATTGGAGGAAATTTTTAAAATCCGGTAATTTAGAAAACCCGGAATTCCGGAAATTGGGTGCATTTTCGTGAAAAGCTTCTCGAAGCAAAAATGTGTAGCGGGACCAGCTCTATTCGACTGTAAGAACCAAATTTTGATTGCGATAAAAATTGGGCGAAAAACTAAAAATTTTCAATTTTCCGTGAATGAAATCCGAAATTTCGGAATTTTTCGGATTTTCGAAATCTCGGGTTCCTGAGGATTCGAAAAATATATACATTATATAGGCTACCTTCAAATGATAACTCAGGACAGACGCTCACATTTCGGTTCCAAGAATTTTTGGTCAGACTTTAGTTTACACTGCTTCATTCAAATCACGCCGGCAACATCAAAGAGAGCCAAAAACCAGCTGAAATAAGGGATATTGTTTAAAAATTCATTGCTGGCGCAATATAACTCGTAGCAACAAAAGCTTTATATCATTGGATTCAGCTCAGCTTGAATTTTATGATTATGTTATTTTTACTCACTTTTGCCAGAATTGCTATGCCGAAATTTTGGGTCAAAAAGTGGTATTTTTCAAAAAAATCTATTTTCAAATTTTGAAATACCACATATTATGTGAAAGCGGGCGCCTAGGCGGTCCTGAAAATCTAATCGAAAAATTTTTCGGGTGAGCGAGTCGCGAGTAATAACCAGTCAAAGTTGCAAAAAGCGGCAAACATCAAAGGAAATGGAAAAACGAAATTTTGGAATAAAATGCTTATTTCTGAACCGATTTTTTTCGTTCTTGTGTCAATCGATGCGTCTTCGGACGGGGAAATTTTTGTGAAAGAATGAGCTGAATAGCTTGCACGGTCCGAAAAAATTCCCCGAAAAACCGATATTTTAAAATTTTTAAAATTTTAAAAAAATTTAAATTTTATAAAAATGTTTGTCTCGCTGCAAGGATTCCGAAAATATATGGTTTTATGGGGTTACGACGTATATTGAGTTCACTGGAGGCCTTACAGATTTTGTACACACATTTTTGTGTCAGACTTTAGTTGTGTTTACGAGCTTTAGAACGTAGGCGTAGCGTGCGAATTTCTTTGAAGTGATGGGTCTAATTTGTGGTGGGGGGAGGGTCAGCCGTTATCGTGCAGATCATGTCCCGAAGCCTAACAACTAAGAGCTTGGCGCTTGTCACACTCTTAGCTATTATGTACTCTTGGTTTTGCAAAGTGAAAGAAAGTGCAAAGAAAGGAGAAGGATGTGCGAAGGTTGAGTTTGTAAGGGTTTACATGGTAAATGTAACATTTTTCAACTCTTAATCAAGCACATGAAATAAGTTTTAGATCTGATTAAGGTACGCACGCTTATCACACCCGTTTCTTGAGTCAAGATCAAATCCTATTGAGGCATGATTCTTGGGTGGAGTACTAATTCTTGATCCACCTCTTACTTTGATACTCTCCGGATTATTCCTAAAATCCAATTTTTAAGTGTTCTGCAAGAAAGACGAGATGAACACCAATGTCTGAGTCATGTATTTCCATAGATAAAAATTATAAAAATTCAGACGAAAAATTGATCACAAATCTTACTACATTTGTAAAAAATTTGTACTGGCTGGTCTGATTCCCGTCCGCTCACCGAGGAAAAGTAGATCTTTGTAAAAACAGAAGAACACTTTTTCTAGAATCAACTACATTGTAATGTATGTAGGGTTGTGCCGTTAAGAAATTCTCCTGGCCCGGGCCTCACCGTCTTGGACCGCCGACTGAAATTGAAACTAAAATCGGTTACTGAAACAACACTAGAACACAGAGCCAATAGTTTTCTGGAAGTTTTGGGCTGGTGGCGGGATAATAATCTTTATAAGTTTACACGACACAAAGATTATTCCAAGTTGTACAAGATCGTTTAAAAAACTGGAGTAGGTCGGACACAACCTTAATCTTAAAATGCTGTTTATTCCCTTTAATCACATTTTGCAATAGCAACTTAGCATCCTTTTTCTGGGGCATCACTGACAGAAAACAAATATGGCAACACTTTCGCAACTGTTGACTGAGTCACTACCAATCCCACCAAATCAAAAGTAATGCACGTATACGCTTCCTTTTGTCCTGACTAGTGGGAAAGTGTGGGAAGAACTGGTGATGGCGTGGTCTGATGTTAGCGAAAATATATCGTTTATGTTTACATATATAATACACATAAGTATATATATGGTACTATGAAATTGTATATATGCGCATACTAACCCGCGCGAGAGGCCCGACAGGCCCGACAGACCCGGCTCGGGTCGGGTCTCCAGAACTTTTCGGGCCTCGGGCCCGGGCCGGACCATGTCCTAGAAAACAGGGCCGGGCCTGCCCCGAGTCGGGCCCGGCCCAAGGTCCGAGGCCCGACTCAAGGCCCGAGCACAACTCTAAATTTGTGCAAAATTACCAAGAATTAGACATGTTAGCATTTTCTTATAATAAAATTACCAGGAATTCAACTTAAGTTTTGAAGTTTTACACACACGAAATTCCACGTACACTGCTTTCCGGACACTCACTCAGAATGGCTATTCGAAAGCAATCATCAAGACTGTCAATTGTTGTAGAGATTCCGGCAGAACGGATTCTGGAGGTCATAAATTGGCCAGTTTTGCAAAACACAAACAATATACTGTCCAATACTGACTGTGCCAGTAGGACAAGAAAACCGAGTTAGACGTTCGACCCAAATTAAGGGCATCTTACTTTTTGGACATATATATCGTGAACATTAATCACAGCCACAAAACCATCTGATCGCACACGATGATTAATATTTCCATGTCAAGAAAAAACATTAACAGTATGCAATGTGCCAATACTGTCAAATTTTCTAGTTCTAGTATTATTATTTTACGGTGCCTATCCTACCTCGATGGTTAGAGAGCATTATGCTGTTCAAAGAGTCACTGCATGCCTGTCGAAAACGTCTTATAAGCATGACATTTAGGTAAAAGTACGAACTTCCGCAAATACCAAAGACGAAGTAATCAACCAATCGAAGAATGTCGTTTAGAATGTAAAGCCGCATTAGGCCATTAACTTGTGCATTACATTTCAGTTTGCTTGTTTCATTTGTAATGACAGCGTACGTGTAGTAAAGAGCTCTAGCTATCGATTGTTCTATCAAAATGGGTGCTGCCAGGAGTAATTGCAGATAACATAATTGCTTATCTCTTTTGTCCTCGTTAGAATAACTGCTGATTCTGGCTTTTTTAGATTTGTATCTCTTAAAAAACCAGTTACCGTCAAAATTGAAAACGACGCTAGTAGTGCATTTTTAATCCAATTGGAAGCATCTACAAAATCGAATAAAGTTGACATGTACGGTTGATAGGCGGTGTCTGTCTCCATAAAATGATATACTGATAAGAATGATGACACTGCAACTGATACGAACACGGAAGAATATGCAAAAGCTTTGTTATTGATTTTAGCAAAGTGTAGTGGCATCCATATCGCGATTGTCCTTTCAAATGAAACAACAACGCCAATAAAAGTACACAAATTAGAAAGATCTTCTAGGATCGTCAAACAAACAGAATACAAATGCAATTTTCCAACAAATGATACAACAATTAAACATTCGACAGCATTTATGGCAGCCAGCAGATAAGCGATCAATTTGTGATACAGAAAACTGAGCGCATTAAACTCAGCTTTACGATATACAAAAACCGTTAGGATGCTCCCGACCAATCCGAAGGTTCCAAAAATACCAAAGCTGACAGTTGTTGACATTTCTACCAATGAAGCCACTGCTAATGCATTTATGACACTGCCATTAGGCTTAGCGTTTGTGATGTTGTCCAGACAGCCGGACTGATTCAGGGACACCAAGATTTGGTAAGCGTTAAGCGCCATTTCAAGGTACGCATCCTGATTTTGCTTGATGAACATTTATAAGAAATATTTAAGATCTGAACATAAAATATATCCGAGTTTTCCCCAGTTTTCTGTCAGGTGTAAAAGTGTAATGTCGCAAATAATTGCAAAAGAAAATTTACAAATGAAAGAAATGTGTTTGAGCATTGAGTTGACCTTACAGCATTTTAATTGCATTAAGCTAACTAAAGTTATAATTAATTAAAATAACTAATAGATTACGTACCGTAAGCCAATCAGCGAGCAGACACCCACTTATATGAAAGCGTGTAATTAGTTCAAAGTGGGACCCCCAGGAAGTTACGGGAGGGTCCCGAGTTAATGAACTAAGCATACCAAGCATGATAGTTTCTTACTTTTACTATTATGTACTATTGGTAGTAGTAGCAACTGCAGCAGCTGCACTGCATGTAGTTCATTGGGCGATTTCTAAACCTGCCGTGAAAGACACATAGATTTATTTGTCCTTTTTATAAAAAAGAATAATAATTGACAAAACAACAATTTCGGGGCATAGGCTACCATAATAAATAGCAGGTAAGTATACAAATAAATTTACTTGGATACCGAATGACACATTGTTACCTGCGGGTCACTGAGAACTGTTAGCAAAATCTGTGCTGAACTGCTTTCTAATTAACTGTCAAAGCAGAAAGTTTGATTTTTTAAGTGGTAGACTTGTTGTTATTATTACCGGGCTACTCAGCCAAGGAGTTATCGGACGGCGCTACCCTTGTCTCTCCGCATCGTAGTGATGTTTACGCTGGGCTGTTTAGTTTCAGTTTCAGTTTCAGTTTCAGCTTCAGCTCCACTTTCAGACAGGTTTCAGCTTCAGCTCAAAATTTGTTCTAGTTTCAGTTTCAGCTCCAAATTTGTTATAGTTTCAGTTTCAGTTTCAGTTTCCGTTTTAGCTCTGACTAAAATGAGTTTCAGCTTCAGTTTCAGTTTCAGCGGCTGAAACTGAAACATGTACAAGCTGAAATCAGGTTTCAGTTTCAGTTTGAGCTGCTGAAACAACACTACCCATCAGTCATAACAGCATGACTTCCAATAGGGTCGCCTGAATACTGTCTCGCAGTTGTAGATTTCAAACAGACGATAAACAGCATCATATACAATCTGAAGGTACATATTCAATGATCATTTAAACATAAACATCAGGTTGTTTATTGAGAATTCACCACTTCAGAGCTAATGGTGCATTAGGAAAATGGGAAATATAATAAGGTTCTATTTACCTTTGAGAGGAAACGTGTTTATTCACAGGAAGCCAAAGAAAATTTAATTGAATGATAAAATGAGACTCTGGTGCTCTTGAAATGTTAACGCAGCCTTTTCAGCAGTTGCCTGTGATATTTATTATAAGAAGTAGTAGTAAGCAGATACACTTGACAAAATGGAGTACCAGGTGCTGCTCTCGAATCAAACTTAAAACTTGGTTCGACTGTGCCTAAGTAGCTTGTCGAAGATTTGAAAACTTTGATGCCACCCCATGATGTTTCGGGTCTGTGGTGTTCTGGCAAAATTTTGAAATGTTTTTAAAAATAGATAAGTTAGGAGCAAATTTTAATAAGAATCGGAGTTTTCAATAAAATTAGCGGGAAATTTTTTGAATAATTTTACAATTTAATTTCGAGGTGCAAGCCCCCAGAAAATTCTAGTTCAAGGTACAAGCCTCTTAAAATTTTTTGGGGACAGGCCTCCCCAGGACCCGACCCTATGTTAATGTATGGACTAGAGTGTTACTGACATCTTATTTAAGTAATTTCAAAAATTCAGTTCAAAATCCACAAATTTAAAATTGAATTTATGATTAACGGCCGGTTGCACCAAATGTGACTAACATCAAATTAGACTAGTTTGTAATTAATTTCTAATTAAGGCCATTTTCCGTTGCACCAAATGGAAAGTTAGTTACGGCCGTTCCACCAAATGTGACTAAAATCTAATTAGATTAATTTGTAATTAAGTTCTAATTAAGTCCATTTACCGTTGCACCAAATGGAAAGTTAGTTAGATTTTAAGTCTACTCAGGGGTTAGATTAACATTTGACTAACTTCTGACTAACATCTTATTAAAATCTAATTAAAATCTAACTAAAGTCATCATGTGACATAAGCTTGTACCTGATTGGCTAGAGCTCATCTGGGAAATATACTGATTGGTTTAGAACTAATCAGATTTTAAAATTTAACTAGCTTGGTGCAACGGAGAATCTGATTAAAATAAGATTAAGACTAGCTAATAACATTTTAGTTAGAAGTTAATTATATTTGGTGCAACCGGCTGTTAGATTTTAATTCTACTCAGAGGTAAGATTAACATTTGACTAACTTCTGACTAACATCTTATTAAAATCTAATTAAAATCTAACTAAAGTCATCATGTGACATAAGCTTGTACCTGATTTGCTAGAGCTCATCTGGGAAAAATACTTATTGGTTTAGAGCTAATCAGATTTTAAAATCTAACTAGCTTGGTGCAACGGAGAATGTGATTAAAATAAGATTAAGACTAGCTAATAACATTTTAGTTAGAAATTAATCATATTTGGTGCAACCGGTTGTAAGAACTTAAGACTTGCCATCACAAGCATACGATCTCATCAAGAGGACGCAATGATAAGAGTATGCCACTAGGCAAGCACTCTGCCATCGAGCAAAAACTATGCTCTGTTCTCTATCAGATATTGTACCTAATTATCAGAAAACGAAGCTAATTCTCTGGTAATATTGTACCTAATTATTAGAAACTGCACCTAATTATCAGATGTTGAAGCTAATTATCTGATATTGCACCTAATTATCAGAAATTGTACCTAATTATCAGAAGTTGACGTTAATAATCAGAAATTGTACCTAATTATCAACAATTAAGTTAATTATCAGAAACCAAAGCTAATTCTCAGAAACTCTACCTAATTATCAGAAGCTGAAGCTAATTATCTGATATTGCACCTAATTATCAGAAACTGTACCTAATCATTAGACGTTGAAGCTAATTATCTGATATTGCACCTAATTATCAGAAACTGCACCTAATTATCAGAAGTTGACGTTAATAATCAGAAATTGTACCTAATTATCAACAATTAAGCTAATTATCAGAAACCGAAGCTAATTATCAGAAACTCTACCTAATTATCAGAAGCTGAAGCTAATTATCTGATATTGCACCTAATTATTAGAAATTGTACCTAATTATCAGAAGTTGACGTTAATAATCAGAAATTGTACCTAATTATCAACAATTAAGCTAATTATCAGAAACCGAAGCTTATTATCTGATATTGCACCTAATTGTCAGAAACTCACCTAATTATCAGAAGCTGAAGCTAATTATCTGATATTGCACCTAATTATTAGAAATTGTACCTAATTATCAGAAATTGTACCTAATTATCAACAATTAAGCTAATTATCAGAAGTTGAAGCTCAATATCTGATATTATACCAAATGAGCAATAGAAGCTAATTATCAGAAACTCTACCTAATTATCAGAAGCTGAAGCTAATTATCTGATATTGCACCTAATTATCAGAAACTGCACCTAGTTATTAGACGTTGAAGCTAATTACCTGATATTGCACCTAATTATCAGAAATTGTACCTAATTATCAGAAGTTGACGTTAATAATCAGAAATTGTACCTAATTATCAGCAATTAAGCTAATTATCAGAAACCGAAGCTAATTATCAGAAACTCTACCTAATTATCAGAAGCTGAAGCTAATTATCTGATATTGCACCTAATTATCAGAAACTGCACCTAATTATCAGATGTTGAAGCTAATTATCTGATATTGCACCTAATTATCAGAAGTTGTCGTTAATAATCAGAAATTGTACCTAATTATCAACAATTAAGCTAATTATCAGAAACCGAAGCTAATTATCAGAAACTCTACCTAATTATCAGAAGCTGAAGCTAATTATCTGATATTGCACCTAATTATTAGAAATTGTACCTAATTATCAGAAGTTGACGTTAATAATCAGAAATTGTACCTAATTATCAACAATTAAGCTAATTATCAGAAACCGAAGCTTATTATCTGATATTGCACCTAATTGTCAGAAACTCTACCTAATTATCAGAAGTTGACGTTAATAATCAGAAATTGTACCTAATTATCAGCAATTAAGCTAATTATCAGAAACCGAAGCTAATTATCAGAAACTCTACCTAATTATCAGAAGCTGAAGCTAATTATCTGATATTGCACCTAATTATTAGAAATTGTACCTAATTATCAGAAGTTGAAGTTAATAATCAGAAATCGTACCTAATTATCAGTAATTAAAGCTAATTATCAGAAGTTGAAGCTCAATATCTGATATTATACCAAATGAGCAATAGAAGCTAATTATCAGAAACTCTACCTAATTATGAGAAGCTGATGCTAATTATCTGATATTGCACCTAATTATCAGAAACTGCACCTAGTTATTTGACGTTGAAGCTAATTATCTGATATTGCACCTAATTATCAGAAATTGTACCTAATTATCAGAAGTTGACGTTAATAATCAGAAATTGTACCTAATTATCAGCAATTAAGCTAATTATCAGAAACCGAAGCTAATTATCAGAAACTCTATCTAATTATCAGAAGCTGAAGCTAATTATCTGATATTGCACCTAATTATCAGAAACTGCACCTAATTATTAGACGTTGACGCTAATTATCTGATATTGCACCTAATTATCAGAAATTGTACCTAATTATCAGAAGTTGACGTTAATAATCAGAAATCGTACCTAATTATCAGCAATTAAAGCTAATTATCAGAAGTTGAAGCTCATTATCTGATATTATACCAAATGAGCAATAGAAGCTAATTATCAGAAACTCTACCTAATTATGAGAAGCTGAAGCTAATTATCTGATATTGCACCTAATTATCAGAAACTGCACCTAGTTATTTGACGTTGAAGCTAATTATCTGATATTGCACCTAATTATCAGAAATTGTACCTAATTATCAGAAGTTGACGTTAATAATGAGAAATTGTACCTAATTATCAGCAATTAAGCTAATTATCAGAAACCGAAGCTAATTATCAGAAACTCTACCTAATTATGAGAAGCTGAAGCTAATTATCTGATATTGCACCTAATTATCAGAAACTGCACCTAGTTATTTGACGTTGAAGCTAATTATCTGATATTGCACCTAATTATCAGAAATTGTACCTAATTATCAGAAGTTGACGTTAATAATCAGAAATTGTACCTAATTATCAGCAATTAAGCTAATTATCAGAAACCGAAGCTAATTATCAGAAACTCTACCTAATTATGAGAAGCTGAAGCTAATTATCTGATATTGCACCTAATTATCAGAAATTATACCTAATTATCAGAAGTTGACGTTAATAATCAGAAATTGTACCTAATTATCAGCAATTAAGCAAATTATTAGAAACCGAAGCTAATTATCTGATATTGCACCTAATTATCAGAAACTGCACCTTATTAGACGTTGAAGCTAATTATCTGATATTGCACCTAATTATCAGAAATTGTACCTAATTATCAGAAGTTGACGTTAATAATCAGAAATCGTACCTAATTATCAGCAATTAAAGCTAATTATCAGAAGTTGAAGCTCATTATCTGATATTATACCAAATGAGCAATAGAAGCTAATTATCAGAAACTGAAGCTAATTACAGAAATTGTTCCTAATTATTTCAGTTTAATTTCAGTATTATTTTAGTTTCATCGAGCAAAAATTCGCGGATAAATATGCCATTCAGAAGGACCAAGCCGGACACAGTGTGCTGCAGAAATATGCCATCGAAGAATTGGGATTTTAAAATAGGAATTTTTTAACAGTCTGTATATTTGAATTTCAGTGCCAATAAAGTGTTTAGGGTTGATCAGTGTTGGGCGCGGGCCGCCAGTTATTCGGCCCAAATTTTTGTGTAACATGGTCACAAGTTTTGAATTTTTTACAAATTCTAACATTATAATGGAACTTTTCCTCAGTGAAATGCGTTTTGTCTTCATTACCTCCCCTTTCCCGCTTCCCTGTTTCTTATAATTTGCTTATTAATCGTCTAATATAGCTACTTAGCGTATAGTTAATAAGCGGCAGCTCTTGATGAAATCGATTTGTTCAAAATAAAACAAATTGTTACGAAGTTCGTCTGCTCTTGCCAAGCTTTTGTCGTATTGAATACCCTATTTGCTTTTTAGTTATCGTGGTGTTGATTGGTAAATACCTTTAGAGCGTCGATTTCAAATATGAACTCTCTCAAATTTCAGAATTGGAAAAGTCTGGTTATAATGCTTATATCGAAATCAGTCTACTCGTTTTAAACAATTTTCTAAGTTTGCAGCATCGGCCCCTGATCATATTATGTCCTTTAACTTGAAAAGTAGCATTTTGTTTTCGAATATTTGATTAAAAAGGTTCTCAAATCCATAAAAAAGGGGCTCCGGCAAAATAAACCTATTTAAATGAAACATTATTGAAACCATCACACTATAAATTATAAAATATATACGTAATCATGATGTAAACGGCACAATAAAAATATTACCAGTTGTTACTATTCAAGGATTTATCATTGGTTCCCGTAAAAACTTCTTGAAAGTGGCCAGGATAAATGTCCGAATCATTCACTACACCAACATCCATCAATTTTTTATCAATATACAAATACTTGCTGATGGTATAATCTTCTGTTTTCAGTTCACTGTCAGTTGTTGTCTGTCAGACGGTGTTTCAATGTTTCTCGCAGTAATTTTCAACGGATTAGCTTTAGTAGTTTCACAAGTTCTTTAATGAAAAGGCCTATCAGTTTAAATGCAAGTTTCAAGTTTGGAGGATTTCGCGAATATGTTCACGCAGTAACTCTTTGATTGTTCGAATTGCGTCTTGTTCGGAAAAATCCGTAATCACCGTTCCAGTAATAAGTATTTTGAGTACACAAAATAGGCACAAGTTGGGTTTGTTTGCTGTGGAGCCATACGGATAAAAACGTCAATATTTCTTCCCAGCAGTTGTCTCGCCTTGCCAGCCGCTTCTTGAGCATTGTCCAGACATTTCCCGTAAGATACGCTTGGATCACACACGATCAAGCGTTCATTCCATTTATCAAGAACCTCAAGTCAGACGCGTCCAACGAGATGGTTGTCAGACGTATATTCTTTCAGTCGGTAGCAATATGTGTCAGAGGCCGTGACGGATTCATCTGAACCCCAGTAGAGCGCACTGGAAGATAAGGCTCTGACAATGTTAAGAACCAGCAACATGCAAACTTTAGACATCATTAGATGTTTCTTTCTTCGCTATTATATGCGAAAGTGATGACATCAGCTGTCAGGGTGGTTCCCTCTGTTAAGGGCACAGCGTGGAAGTAGCCGTAATCTCTTTCATGTACGACCTTTGCAGTTTCAGACTCGAAGGTTTGGGAGCATATATCACAAATGGCCCTTAAAACAAAACAATAGTCAATCGTTTACAAATAACCTCCAAAGAGCTAATGGCAGCGCGAAAAACTTTAGCCATGTTACATATTTTGTGTGTCTTAGATAAATTTGATTTTATAATTTGTATCTATTCAATATTTCACGGAAACTACGTTCTCAGCAGGAACAAAAATGCCTCTGCGTTTCCCTCCAGTAAACGTGGTAAAAAGTTTGACAAAGTTTGGTTATAGCTATTGTTATAAAATTGATTTTGAAAATTTAGCAATAGTCGTTTAATTTTTGTGCGTTTATAATGATTTCAACATGTAGCACAGTGTGTTTTACAGAATAATACACACAACGCAAAAGCATTCTTTAAAGCCATATCGATTTCATTTTCGGATGATCCGGATTTGCTTTGCCATGCGCAAAAGGAATGGTCAATGTAATCTAGCCATAATAAATCGCCTGTAGCTTGTGGTAGAAAGCACGGAAGGGATATGCACATAGTTTTAAAGCCAAGAACCATGTTGTTACATTCTTCCCACCTCTTGTCCCCAGCAAGAACGTTTTTTGGATATGTTGATATTTGTGAATTGGTTTTGTTAATAACTAATGTCTGACAGTTGAAACTGCAATGGTATTGATGTGTTAGTCACAGAATGGAAATCTCTAAATGGGTAAATTACGTCCCAAGATTAATCATTTTGGCTAATGCATAGCTTCAAAAGTTGAAAAATTTCTGAGGTTAGTATAAATGAAATAAGGATGTTATGTTAAAATAGGATGTTAGATAAATATGTTATCATGCGTGATTAGGTGGAACCATTAGAATATTGAGTAGCATACTAGTTGCCAGCAGTAACAGATCGCCAGTCGTACTTGATCGGATTCCTATTTCTGCTTCAGCTTTTTATGTCAAGCATGCAAGCGTAGCGCAGGAACAAGCAAACTTAACTTGTTTCTATAAGCGTAGAGCTTAAATACAACGCTGACATTTTTCAGAAACAGGCGATTTTGCCAAATTAAATACTATAGCTTGAGCTAGCTAAATCGTACAGCAATAATTTTTATATCACTATGTTGCTTAGAACGAAATCTTTTTAAAGGTGTAAAGTTGCCATACTCGCTGTTTTGGCTCAAAATAGATAATTTTTCGAACTTTGAACTGCCATATCTCAAAAATGGGTCTGGGACTTTGCTCATTTTACCATATAAAAATTGAGTGGTACTAAGGAATGTTGCTAGGTGCAAAAATGGATATATATATATATATATATATATATATATATATATATATATACATATATATATAAATTGCATTATTTAAGTGAACTTAGTTTTGTCTCCAGGAGTGAAACTACCCTTGTGATATAAGTCTCGTAAATGCATTGGAGCCCACGGCCATGACCGGAGTGGTAGTCGTGGCTCGCCCAAAGTGCCGACGAACGGTTGGTCTTTGTCTTAAAGCTGTTGTTAACCAGGAGCAAAACTGCGTGCCGAGGTGACGTTGAACGTTATTTGGTATAACCGGAGATCTGCAGCTGAGGGCAACTGTTGTATGCCTGCTGTCGTTTAGCTGTTATTTTACTGTCGGATAGTTGCTAGAAAACAAAAATTCATGTGCATGTATAACCTTTGGCAGTTTGCAGTTCGCAATGTAAAGATATCTTCAGTAAAGTAAAATACCGTATCTTGAGCTTCGAATGCTATATGAAATCGGTTTCCGTGGCCAAAATGCATGATATTAAAATGTGTGGAAAAGAGAAAACTCGATTGCTATTCGGCCTTTGCTAAGAACCTTGCGAAATCTTTAATTCAGAGGGTTTCAGCTTTGCTGAAATAACTTAAATTATAAATCCTAAGCTAAAACTTATCTTGATTTTCGCTGCCGTTCTCCAGTTCAAGTCAATGTTGCTACAATTCAAGTTTTAATTTTAAAAATTATGCAACCAAAAACTTATATTTTTGAGCCGCTTGCTTCTCCAAAGTTGAGGATGCTATCCGTCTAAGGGTTCAATCAAATGTATCAGATCAAAAGCAAGTGTTAACTTTGGAGGGTTTCCTAAATGCTTTTGTATAGTATAAGTGCTTAATTGTTCGAATCGCATCGCCTTCCGTAAACGGATTCGTCCGAATACCAGTACAAAGCACTGCAAAATATGGCTCTAAAAATGTTAAGAACTAGAAACATGCAAAATTTAGACATCAAGATGTTTCTTTCTTCGCTATTAAAGGCGAAACGATGGCATCAGCTGTCAGGGCGGTTCCCTCTGTTGAGGGCACAGCGTGAAAGTCGTCGTGATCTCTTTAATATAAGAACTTTGCTATGTCAGAAGGTTTGGGATAAAGTATCACAAATGGTCCTTAAACTAAAACAATAGTCAATAGTTAGTCAATATTTCACGGAAGCTACGTTCTCAACAAAAACAAAAAATGCCTCTGCATTAGCCTCCAATAAACGTGGTAGACGTTTTGAGCAAGTTTGGTCATAGCCATTGTGAGAAAATTGATTTTGAAAATTTAGCATTAGTCGTTTAATTTTGTGGGTTTATAACTATTTCAACATGTAGCACAGTGTGTTTTACAGAATCGAAATGGCACCAAATAACAGCAACAATATCGATAACGTAATCTAGCACTGCGAACGCAGGGATTAACGAAATCACGTCATTTTCACACAAGTTAAGCCAGATACTTGGAGTATTAATTGGAGCAAAGTTGGGTTCATTTGGTAAACCACAGCTCATTAGACGTTAGTTAACCACCACCCGTATGGACCTACAACACCCAATTTTTCGCACTTTGATTGTATCTCAGAGAAAAGTATACATTGATCTAAGGATTATTTTACACGATATCAAAGCACTATATGTCAGAACTATTTCTGGAAAATTTGGGTGCCGTATCTTGCGCATAGCGATCAGGGCGAGGCGAAGTTTGTGTATGTGTCATGTCGAGCTTTGGACCGACAGCACCAACTTCTGATGGCTCCACAGCACACTACACTGCATGGAATTCTTTCAAACTTTAAACTATTTTACACTAAACCTAATGCTATTATGTGGCAAAAGACTAGCTAGCTTTTTCAACATTGAACTTTTAGTGTTAACCCGGAGTTAACCTCGAGGTAAGGTTAGTCTTCAGTTATTCTGTATTGGTGCAAGCCAGTGTAAGTTCACATTATGTTAAAGGATTAAAATGTATGCACTGTAAGGCTCTTTATGCTTGGAAATTGAAGACAGAAAGCGCAGCTATTATCAGATGTGTAGCGAATTTGTAGCAGGTGTGAAGCGGAAAACCTTGCTTTTTCCGCTTTCTACATGAAATAAATATTACATATAGTCAAACAGTGAAACCTGATTAGCTTATGCTACAACAATTTTACAACCTAACTCAAAATTTGGGTAACAGCACATTTTCTTTACATATAAGTTTTTGTCGTGAATTTCTCATAAATGCACAGCTTTCAAGAGAATATCGACAATTAACCAAAGACATTCGCCAAACCTGAACAATCACAGTACATCACGTATTACAGAAGTGTACGAATATGATTCTGAAGTCTGCTTTTTCAGTTGAACTAAAGTCTGACCAAAAAATGTAGGGAGCGATGTTGTTTTGTTTATACTGAATTACTGGTATATTGCTGCAGCAGTGTATATATTTTCTGATCCGTCAACCGTTTGAAAATCGATTTTTTCGAAAAATACCACTTTTTGACCCAAAATTTGACTATTTGAAAGTTGACACACAAGCGGTCCTGAAAATCTAATTGAAACATTTTTGCATTGAGTGAGTCTCAAGTAATAGCCAGTCAAAGTTGGAAAAGCGGCAAAGATCAAAGGATTTTGAAAATTGAAAAAATTGAATAACTATCTCACTTTTTGACGAACACCCGATTGCACCAAATCGGGCTAAGTTAGCTCGGTGTTAACTTAACACCGAGTTAACTCGGTGCTAACTATTCTGCAGCTAAGCTTCAGCTGAGTGCTAAACTTTAGTCTGTTGCACCAACTTAGTTTTTGTCAAGAATAACAAACTCTAAGCTTCAGCTCAGGGTTAGAGTTAGCCAATCAAATTCGTTTTCTCAATCAAAGTATCCAATCATCATCTGTCAACGTTAGCTGAAGACTACTTTAACCTTGAGGTTAACTCCGAGCTAAGTCTTTCTTTCCCTTAACTCTGAGCTCGAGGTTATCCTTTAAGTATAGGATCATATCGCAAATTTCACATATGAAACAATAGTGCGAAAATCTTTTTCCAAAAAAACTGAAGTATTCTTAAATGTCTGATTGAACAATCCATACCGAAATTTTCTGATAAATGAAGGCAGAAATGTTAGAAATTGAGTTAGTCCTCAGCTAATCCTGCTGACAATCAGAGTTAAATTTTGCACGCTGAAGACTAAGTTAGCTCGGAGTTAACCTCGAGGTTAACTTACCCTTATTTGATGCAACGGATTAGCTGAGAGTTAACAGGTTAACACCGTGTTAACCTTGAGGTTAACTTAACACCGAGCTAATCCTGTTTGGTGCAATCCACTGGAAATCAGCTGGTATTTGCGATACAATATGTTTGGGACATGGGCTAATTTTCCACCGAACGGCTAGTTCCTGGCATCTACTGATCTTTCAAAACTTAAAAAATCGGCTTTACTTGAGGAATTTTAATTTTTTCAAATTTTTCAATCAAAAAAAGTTCATGCCATGACGGTTCAGAAAATATTTTTTCGACCTTCTCCGATTTTCCTCATTTTTACATATTTTGTACTACCAATGGGTCCGCGAAACAAGACAAGTGGGTTTTGCGCAATATTGCTTCTATCGTTCTGTAGAGCCCTTCAAAGGTGACCTTGACATGTGTTAAACTTAGGAAAATGAAAAAGTTAAGGTAAAAAGTTTGTGTCCAAAAAATTTTTCGCTGTGTGAAAGACTCAGCTCTGAAATTTTTTCATGCTTGTTAAGGACATAATGTAGAGTGCAGCGAGTGACTTTGGTGCAATTCTGCTGAGAATTAAAATTTTGGCAAAGTTTTAAAGTCAGAATTTGTGAAAATTCCGAGTTTGGCTATTTGCCAAAATTCCAATTCTCAACAGAATTGCACCAAAGTCACTCGCTGCACTCTACATTATGTCCTTAACAAGTGTGAAAAAATTTCAGAGCTGAGTCTTTCACACAGCGAAAAATTTTTTGGACACAAACTTTTTACCTTAACTTTTTCATTTTCCTATGTTTAACACATGTCGGAGTCACCTTTGAAGGACTCAACAGAACGATAGAAGCAAAATTGCGCAAAACGCACTTGTCTTGTTTCGCGGAACCATTGGGAGTACAAAATATGTAAAAATGAGCAATATCGGAGAAGGTTGAAAAATCGCCCAAAAAAAGCGACCCCCCTCTTAAGTCAAAAATGAGAATTTTTCACTGATGTGCACCAAAACTCAAGTAAATCTTTATAACTGAAAGACAAATTTATAGCCGGCCCGGATAGGATTGCCGTTAATGATCCAATCGCATTGGGAGTGCGGTTTGAGTTCTGTTCCGATCCGGTCCCCCTCATTATTAATAGTTGTGTTTTGTTTAGATGGCATTTACAAAACTGAGCGACCGCTTAGGTTCCCCATTTCAACCAATCCTGAATGGGAAAAGGGAAAAAGAAACGAACCATGATCGATGCCCCGTCCAACGCTCTGCGTTCCAGTGCCATCAAACCGACTTTGGCCGAAGAATATTAGGGCTTAGAAGGACTGCTTGAAACTTCACGGCGTCCAAGTTGCAATACGTCTATTGTGCTGGACCTGCAAAGTCTTGGTTGTTCTTCCTCAGTCGAAGCATGCAACATGTACCCGTATTACAGAGCAGGAAAGGTGAAAAATATTGTTTTTCTAAATTTTAATTTCAATAAAAGTAGAAGAACCGATACACAACAACTTCGGGTTTTGATTGAGGAGCTGGTCCCGTTTCTTTACAATAAACTGTTTGCTCAAAGCATCTTATTTAAATTTTATATGTAACAGCAATCACTGTCAAAGATATTCGTTTGAGTACAATAACAGTAATCCCGTAGAACTGATTGTTGGCCTAACGTGTATCACTAAGCCATTCAAAAGCTTTCATTCCGGCCAACATCAGTTTATAGAAACAATCTGCTTCCACAATGTGGACATGTGCAGGAGTCGATATTTTGAGGGGGGGGCGAATGTCGCCAAACACACGATTTTCGTGTATTTTGCTGCAAACCGAAACATTCGGGAGGCTTGAGGGTGAACGACCCTCTGGTGGGGAGAGCTCCATGGCAGGGGGGGGGGGTCCCTCCAAGCACACGTGTGCAAGAAATAATCGTAAATTCGAATTTTGGTTACAAAAATTCGCCATTCTTGAAGAAATCTAATTTTATAATAGTGTAAGAAGTTTACTCTTGTTTACTGCTTCGGTATAATACTGGCAACTGGCAGTTCGAAATATTAGCAACAGGCAACGGTGGGTCTGATAATAAACTTTCAGCTTATCTGACCAGTTTTTTGCAGCCAGATGGACGCAAAGTTTCTTGTCCGGATGCAACGGAACTTTAACGGGACGCAAGCTAGACGCAACGTAATTTCGGGAGAAAATTTACTTTTGTATAAGTTGAAACTTTTAGATGTTGCCAGTACCAATTTTTTCCGTATTGCTTTAAAGGTTTCTTCGGTTTCGGTGGGCTCCGCCCGCAGAGCACTTTTGTTTGCGACTTTTGTCATGGAATGTCAATGTGCAAGGTCATGCCTCTGTGTTATTTGTTGAGTTGTTGTCCACCTGTATCCATATCAGATCGTTTTGAGCTCGCAAATTTCACACCAAACGTAGAGCTCTACTGGGTGCATAATCGTGAATATTTATACTGTTCTTATTCAACAGGTCAGGCAGGATGAAGATAAGTAGCAAAGTAACCCTCCCCTGTGTAAATTCAGTGCATTCACTATGCCTGAGGTGGTGTTTGATTTACCGGGAATATTGTTGTAAAGATTGGGCAGATTGTTTAATTTGTCAGAAATCCGAAGTGATTTGTATTCGTATTTTGGTTGACGGGCTATCTTTGCACAAAATTTCGACAACTGACTCGAATGCACAACGTGAAAGAGAATGTAATAGCATCGAGCATGGCCTTAAAACTATGTGCATATCCCGTTTGTACGTGTTTTCTACCACAAGCCACAGGCGATTTATTATGGCTAGATTACGTTGACCATTCCTTTTGCGCATGGTAAAGCAAATCCGGATCATCCGAAAATGAAATCTATGGCTTTAAAGAATGCTTTTGTGTTGTGTGTATTATTCTGTATTCGAAGATGTGAGTCAATTACTTCAACGTACTGTGGCAGAATCGGCTGAAACTTTGCGCATTATAGGCCAGTGAGTGTACCAAGATGTACAGAAAGCTAGATCACTAAACATCGCTCCACAGCTTAGAAATGCTAGATTGATTTCCCGAAGTATGGATGGCGATCGCTCCAAAAAGCTTTAAGACAGTTGTAAGCGCATACTGCACGAAGGAAGTTAATATCGAAAAACGGATTTCATATTCGGATTCAGCAGGTCAAATAACCCCTATAAGCACCTTTTCGGCAAAATCGGAGACAAAAAATTTTTTGACCCCATTTTTACTGCGCTTAGCTAGCTTTTCAGGCCTAAAAATAAGGGTTATTTCTTAACGAAAACTTTGCTAGCACACTAACCAGAAAACCAAAACCCTCGAAACTTACCCACAGTTTGCCCCAATTAGAGCCTAATAATTGGTAAAAAGCTGGGCTAGGCTAGGGGCTGCCAATTTTATTAGATCGAAAACGGCGCACGGTCACCTCGCAACTTTTTGCCAAATTTCAAACTTTGAGCTGTTATTGCTGAAGAAGGAAGCAACGCTCGAAAGCCGGAATACTCTTAGTATTTATTACTTGTAACAATAAACATTTGTGGTAAAAAGTGATAAGATCGGTCAAGCCGATAATTCACCAGAGCTGAAAAAAGCTTTTTGAAAAAACCCTTTATCGAACTAAAATTTGTACTTTGGCGTCCTGCCAAAAACGGTGTATATGAGATATATTGTTGCCCACCCTAAACTTTTTTACTTTGATATGTTGGCTAACAATAGGCGAAAAAGTAGATCTGTCCGAACGATGTCGTGCCAACCCGTTCGTAGCCCCCCCCCCTTAAGTCGTTATTCTCCAGCTTTTTCGTTGCACCAATCAGGGCTAACTATACATTCTTCAGTGAACCTCGAGTATAACTTATCCGCAACTGGCAAGAATTTAACCCTCAGTTTGATAAGGGTTAACTGAAGAATAAGTGGTTGATAACGATTCTAACGCCTAAAAATCAGCTGATTTCGAATAAATCGTGTTGAATGAAAGTTAACTTATGAAAGTTATGAAATGAAAATTATTATCCGAAAAAAATATAAATTGGTTAACAGTGGATAACAGTTTTATATTTATCTATTTATTAGTTAAATTCTATTATAGTTATCTTTATTGGTCAACTATTCTTTAGTTAAGCTGGAGGTTCAATTTATCCCTAAGCCTAGTCTTCAGTTATGCTTAATGTTAACTCTATTCCTCAACTATTCTGATTGGTTGGCAACAAGGCCGTGCTTTTGCCTATTGGGCAGTTTTAGTATAAACTATTAACATCAAAATAGCCTTTTATTATTGAGCTCAAAGTTCAGAGTTATTTATTCTTTAACTTAGTTGGGGTATTGCAACGGAATAAAATTTATTCCTGAGCTTGAGCTCAGGTGGAGAATAGTTAGCTCCGAGTTAACTCAGGAATAGCTTAGTTCGGAGCTAAGTTATTCCGATTTGGTGCAAGCGACCGTTAGTGTCATATGTACTGTGGTCCATGTCAAGATAAAAGTTAGTATATATCCCAACAGTCTCCACTAGAAAAAAGGAGGTTCTCAATTTTTCATGCGAGTGTATCCTGTACGATCACGACTGTTCATTGTCTGTTCTACAGACATTCCAGCTAACGTCATTGTGACGTCATTTCTCGAGCTCTCCAATTGTTAGAAATACAATACAGCAAAGCTGAAGCCTTGTAGACGTTGCTCAATATGTCGTCTCTCATTGTGTCAAAGCGATGAGCTAATGAGAGCTGACTATGAAGTAAAGACCAAGTATTTTTTAGCTATGCTATGTATTCCTGCAAAAGTGAAACCTGGGGCCGATGTTATCAACGCCCAAACCCGGGTTAAGTCGCTAACCCGGGTTCACTTCATGCGTTAAAGATAGCCAAGTTTACCCGGGTTTGCGAGATAACCCGGGTTTAGACGTTGATAACATTGGCCCCTGGAGGGGCTTCGCGTTGGTCCACAACTGGACTGATAGTCATGGGTTTCGCTCATTAACTCACGCATTTAGCCCTCACCCCGCTCAATTAGCTCATTGGGTCATTTGGGTCTGGGCCACGAAATTATGAATTTTGTAGGGGACCGTGGGTTCGGGTCGAGTGGGTCATGGCTCATGGGCCACAAAAAATGACCCAGTTTCCGTCCCTGTTTCTATGTTTGGACTGCACCAAAAGTTACAGTAACCTCGAGAATGACAAGGTATAGCTTTTATTCTGCAGGTTATCACGTGCAGCTAAAGTTGGCCAATGAAAATCCACAACTTCATTCATAAATGTGAACGAAAAGCAGTGGAATAGCTGGAGAATAAAGTTATGCTCCTACTATTCCTGAGCAATATTTCTTTCTAATGCAGATTACAAATTTGTAGCAGCAAATTTGTGTGTTCAATTTGAATTGAAATTTTCTCAATCTCTTCTTCCCTCAATGGTTTCCAAATTTCATTTTTCACCATAGACAGGAGTTACTAAAAATAACAGCTTGCATTTTTAAAAGGATTAAAATTTTTAAATTTTTCTAAAATTCGCCATTATTCACTCAAATGTCTCAAATGTTTACAGGACTCAAATTTTAGCGGGTCCGCATTGGAAAAGCTATTATAATTTCTACAATACTACGATAAGGAATGCAAAACGACGTTATTCTCGAGCTAAACCTGGTCCGAGCACGGAATAACTCAGGAATAACTTTGGCTAATTTATTCCTGCGCTAAGCTCGAGGTTAGCAAATTTTAGTTTGGTGCTGTGGAATAGCATCAGAATAAGAGATATTCCTTTGCTATTCTGGAGTTGTTCGTATTCCTGTGTTATTCTGCCTTGGTGCAGTCCTCTGTATGTCTTGGGATGGACTTGTCGAACTATGGATTCTTCCTTGGTCCTCCACCTTTGGTTCAATACTGATATATTGCGCCTTAGACATCAATCCATATGCATGATAATGACACTTTTGCAGAACATGCAGGTCACATGTATGTGTGTGCTTGACACTGCTGAAAATTGGGTCATTTTTTCTGATCCACTCAACCCAAAAGCAAATTTGACCCAGACCCAATGCGACCCATAAAATTTGACCCAAATGACCCAATCATTTTCGTGACCCAGTCCATAAACTCCTTAGGATCTGGGAACTAAGCCTCCCACCTACCCGGACAAAGTACAAGCTCTAGCGCCGTCGGGAAAAAAGGCCCTAGAGGTTAAAGTAAAAAGGACCGGAAAAGGTTAGTTTTTACATTGAAATTGTAAAAAACTTTCCTCCTTCCAAGGAATTTTGGATCTTTTGCTCTTTCCCTCCATCCCTAACTTTTGAATTTTTTGACCAATCTCTTTGAAATTTTGTATAAGCGCATACTGGAGGTTGATGAATTCAAAAATTTTAAAAATGTTTAGTTTGGTGAGACAGGTTATTTTCTTACGAAAAACCAGAAAACATAAATCGAAGATTTTCAACATCGGGTTTTTAATTTGCAGCAGCAAACAAGATTTTTATTTAGGTAAATATGTAGGTAAAAAACTGATAAATTGTAATCGGTAAATAATTGGTCAGAATCCAGCAAAAATGTTTCTGTTTGAATTTTTAAGTTTTTCTATGGAGATCATTATTTTCAATAATGGTCGTTTTGATTGATACATGATTGGATAATGCTGCAAAGCTTTTAATTCGGTAGAAATGTGTGCACTGCACCAGTGAATATGGCTTTACTAGGTGAACCGACGCAAACAGAATGGAAGGATAAGTGACAGCTAACTCTATTGACTGAGTGCGAAAACAATGCTAAATTCAATTTAAAAGTAAGTAATAAGACGCCGAAGACGCCAAACGTTTTTAGCAGCGGCAGGTTATGTAGCTAAATCTCCATCGTAAAACTGGCACTAAGCCAGAACTTCAAATACAAGATTTGACAAGAGCCTGTGACCCAGACCCAAAATGATCCACTAAAATTGCTGACCCAGACCCAGAGTCGTCTATAAGAAGCTTGACCCAGACACACACTGACCCAAAGGGTTCATAAAATTTGCGAGCCCAGACCCAGTGACCCAAGCAAAAATGGTGACCCAAACAACCCATGACCCAGTTTCCATCCCTGGTGCTTGAGGTTTTAACCTTCACAGACCTGTAACTCAGTCATAGCTCCTACAAACCTAATTTCTTGCGCTGGGAGCAATTTGGGTAAACCTTATTTAATCTAATCAGGGTTAAGTTTGGACCAAAACATAACTTAAATTCACCCGGTACCATCGTGCTCGAAGTGCGCTACAGACATCGGACCATCTGAATAGTTGCGCTTTCTGTCTTCAGTTTGTACGGGCAAAATTGTTTTTGCTTGATTCACTGGAGTCCGATTTATGGGGTGGTGGTCAGCCGATAGTTCACAGTTACATTTCACTCTAGCAATACAGTGTGAGCTTAGTGTCATACTCTTACCCGTACGTACTCATGGTGTTTAGAGTTACTTAGTCAAACAAGGCTCACTCTGACCCTATCACTACCCAATACAGATTTGCATCTGTCGTTTCGGGAAAACGATAAATTGAAATTTTTGGTTTGGAAGTCATTTTCTGGTTCACTTATTTTCTGCTCACGGTTCACCAATCCCCACTATATAGCTTCACCTGAATTCTTTCTTTGGGAAATCAGCAACTATGTAGTTGGATGAATTGAATTCACTTTTAGCACTGTGGAATACAGTTGATGAAATAATTGATCAATGGGTTTTAGCTACGTACACTACAGCGTCAGTAACAATACACTACAGCATCAGTGTCATAATTAAGAATAGTCCAAAATTACAGTGTGAAATAGCCTCTATGTTTCTTCCTGTGTGTTGTTATGGATGCATTCAGCCGTTTCTTATTTGTAACTATTAATTTATCGTTGGAGTTAGGGACTTAGGGGTCATGAGGATTTGAGTGGTTAGCGTTTTTGAAAACTGAGCTAAACAGCACTTTCAAAGATCTGGTGATTTTAATACTTGTGAACTTTCATGCATGAGAGGCGGTCACACATAATAATATAACAATATCAAATAACCGGCTAATTCACAGTTAACCTCTGTCGCGGACCAGAGTTCGAATTATGTTCCTCCATGAGTCAACGCATGCCTGCCGAAAGCGTCTAAGAAATTGGAAATTTAGATACAAGTACGAACTGCCACAGATACCGAAGACAAAATAATCAACCAATTGCAGAATGTCCCTCTGAACATAAAGCCGCATTAGGCTATGGACTTGTGCAGCACATTTAAGATTGCTTATTTCAGTTGCAATTGCAGCACTCGTGTAGGAAACTGCTTTTTCTACCGATACTTCAATTAGAATGGGTGTAGCTAGGAGCAACTGAAGAAAGCATAATTCCTTATCCCTTTTATCCTCCGTAGAGCCACTGCTGATTTTGGCTTGTTTGGATTTGTATCTCATAAGAAATCCAGTGACAGTTAAAATCGAATATATTGCCAGTAATGTATTTTTAATCCAATTGGAAACATCTGTAAAGTAAAACAGAGTTGGTAGATACGGTCGATAAGCGGCGTCTTTCTCAAGAATATGATCCACTGATAAGCATAATGGTACAATTGCTGACACCAACACTGAGCAGCATACAAACGCCTTGTTATTAATTTTAGCAAACTGTAGCGGCATCGATATTGCAACAGTTCTTTCAAATGAAACAACTACAGTAATAAAGGTACAGAAATGTGAAAGCACATCTATGATTGCAAAATAGAATGAATACACATTGAAATTGCAAATGAATTAGACATACATACAACAATTAGACATTCAACAGTGTTTATGGCAACCAAAAGATATGCAATCAGCTTGTGATACAGGAAGCTAACCACGCCAAGCTCAGGTTTTCGAAAAACAAGAACAGTTAGAATGCTTCCAGCAAATCTAATATAATCTAAATATAATAAACGCACTAAAATACTTTCATTTAAACTATTGCCCCCCTCTTTCAACATTACAGTTGAGTTGAGTTGAACCCTTTTCTAATGTTTAAGTCTAAGGTCAAGTACCCAAAGAGAACAATAGTGTGGCGAAGTGTCTCACAATCTGATGAGGATGTGAGTGGTTAGCGTTTTTGAAAACTGAGCTAAAGAGCACTTTCAAAGATCTGGTGATTTTAATACTTGTGAACTTTCATGCAATGAGAGGCGTTCACACATAATAATATAACAATATGAAATAACCGGCTAATTCACAATTAACCTTTGTCACGAACCAGAGTTCGAATTATGTTCCTCCATGAGTCAACGCATGCCTGCCGAAAGCGTCTAAGAAATAGGAAATTTAGATAAAAGTACGAACTGCCACAGATACCGAAGACAAAATAATCAACCAATTGCAGAATGTCCCTCTGAACATAAAGCCGTATTAGGCTATGGACTTGTGCAGCACATTTAAGATTGCTTATTTCAGTTGCAATTGCAGCACTCGTGTAGGAAACTGCTTTTTCTACCGATACTTCAATTAGAATGGGTGTAGCTAGGAGTAACTGAAGAAAGCATAATTCCTTATCCATTTTATCCTCCGTAGAGCCACTGCTGATTTTGGCTTGTTTGGATTTGTATCTCATAAGAAATCCAGTGACAGTTAAAATCGAATATATTGCCAGTAATGTATTTTTAATCCAATTGGAAACATCTGTGAAGTAAAACAGAGTTGGCAGATACGGTTGATAGGCGGCGTCTTTCTTAAGAATATGATCCACTGATAAGCATAATGGTGCAATTGCTGACACCAACACTGAACAGCATACAAACGCCTTGTTATTAATTTTAGCAAACTGTAGCGGCATCCATATTGCGACAGTTCTTTCAAATGAAACAACTACAGCAATAAAGGTACAGAAATTTGAAAGCACATCTATGATTGCAAAATAGAATGAATACACATAGAAATTGCAAATGAAAGATACAACAATTAGACATTCAACAGTATTTATGGCAACCAAAAGATATGCAATCAGCTTGTGATACAGGAAGCTAACCACGCCAAACTCAGGTTTTCGAAAAACAAGAACAAAACAAAAAAAAGCCCAAAACTGATAGACGTTGACATTTCCACAAATAACGATACTGTTAATGCATTTGTGATAGTATCATTAACATTAACATCTGTGAAATTGTGAACGCAGCTGGACTGATTCAAAGACTCCAAAACCTGGTAAGCGTTAAGGGCCATTTCAAGAGGTTGCTTGATATTGATAAACAGTTTAAATGAAATGCTCAACTCCCACGCAGAATAATCAATATGCGTCTATCAAAAGGATTCACGGATTCCAGGAGAAATTGAAAGCCTTAACCCAGACAGCATTTTTTAACGTTTAGCCAACAGGATGCTGAGAAACATACCTAAGTATTTTAAATCTAGGCAGCAATTAGATTCAAGTTGATTAATTGGATTTCCATCAAATTTTGCGAACAGTTTTAGTAGTCAGTTGGTACATTGTAGTTGGTAATTGGTTCAACTAATATCAGTGGTTGGCATTTTGCTGTTTTGCAAAGGTGACTAAACCGACATAAAAGACAACCCGAGGCCACCGCTCCTTCATGAAATATTAGACATTTCCCTGATTGCAGTAGGAGCTCCTTCCAAAAGAAGTAAAATTTAGTAAGATTAGAAAAACAATAGAGGTTATCAGCTGACAGTAGTAAAGTTAGCCGTTTCAATTTGAAGAGGGTGTTGAGTGAGTGGTCAAACATTCCAAGACATCGGTCAACGCAAAAAATAGCACATAAACTAATTCGCGTAATTCGCAATGTATATAGTATATGGTATATAGTATCAAGATCAGCTACAATCAGTTGTTTAAGTATTTCAGTGTTTTACAAATAGTTTACTTTCGGGTCAGCACTAAATCTGTTGTTTCTGCCACCATGGTATTGCTTTAATATCAAAATATTAGTGGAAAGTTGCCGCTAAGCAGAAGGAATCTTTGTGAAAAGTATATTCAGTTGAAGCATGCAAGTGGTAAAATGACATGGTTAGCTGACTGAGCACTATTTTTGCCAGTAGTAAATTATAAACTCCATTTAATGAAGTTGGACTTTTAAACGAACTTCAAAACGGGAATTCATTCTCAAAACTGAACCATTAGGAAACAGGCAATACGATAGCTTCTGTTTATCTCAGCTGCAGACAATGCTATACTCCACCATCCCAGCATGAAAGCGAGAAAGAGCCGAGCCTGAAAGATTCAATATTCACTGTTAGCTTATTAACGAAAATTTATTTGGTGGTCCAACATGTTTTGCTGGTACTGATGAAAAACTGTGCCGGGTTCACAGCACAGTTGAAAATTGGATCAGAATCAGCTGCTATTAATTGTTCCAGTACTTCAGTGTTGGAGCTTTAGTTATAGTTTCAGTTTCAGTCAGTGATCCAAGATAATTTCAGTTCCATTTTCAGTCGATGGACGAAAACGGTTTCATTTTAAATTTCAGTCGGAAACGCAAAAAATTTCAGTTTTAGTTTCAGTTTTACGCGGAGTTTCAGTTTCCGTTGGAGTTCATTCAAATAACAGTTGTTTGTAGCTATCAGAAATAATATAAATTTCAAATTGACGATTATTTATGCTCCCGCTCCTACTGCAGAATATTAACGAGATAACGGCTTAAAAACTACAAAATATTCATATTTTGAGGAAATAATTGAAACTAGTTTCAGTCAGAGTTTCAGGTCATTGCTCAAACTAGTTTCAGTTTCAGTTTCAGTTTCACCTTCAAAAATATTGTCAGTTTCAGTTTCAGTTTTAGCGACTGAAACTGAAGCCTGTACAACCTGAAACCTAGCTTCAGTTTCAATGAAACATCACTGCAATTCGAGCTGAAGTCATCAATTTGCAATAATTGATTTAATTCGCTTAATCTCTGATCGCGATTATTCATTTTCAGTAAGCTGAGTTTTTATTTAAACTGATGAACACCGTACACAGAGTTTTTCCGCGCCAAATTTTCTGTAATACCCGACTCGTCTAAACCCAGAATCCGTGTAACAGCTGCAATTGAGCAATGGTGATAAGATACAAGATAAGATAAGTACAAAAATATTAACAAAACAAAGAAGCTGAGCTTTGACTTTTGACTCAATAATAATGATTTAAGATGATTCTTCTGTGTTCAAGCAACTATTCTGAACCCGGAGTTTAACGAGATTTATAGCTGGATTCCCGCCCGGGTCAGGGTATCAGGACCCGGTTGCGTACACGTAACCTCTGAATCGATGCTTGACAAATGAACATTAGTTTTTGTCTTCATTCACGGACACAAATTCTTTTACTTTAGGTTGAGTAGAATTTGCTGGAAAAGGGAACTGCATGATTCGAAGACTATGAACAAACTACAAAACTAAGAATAAGTCAGGCGTTATTTTTGAAATCGGGAAATGGAACTCAAACGACTTATGTTTGTCGGAACGACGGTAGTTGTATGGTACTCTGCACATTGTCATCGCCGCATACATGCATGTTTGTATGTAAGGGCAAGGAAAATTCAATCTTAGCCCAGAGATGAAAAAAGCTAAGCTCAAAAGAATAACTGTTTTTCGTGTTTTTTGTTATTATAGTTTTTGTGCATAATTGTTCTGTTTAATTTGCTGTTTTCAAACTTTTGACTCTGAATTCTAATTGTAATGATGGACCAACTTTTGTACAGTTTTCCTAATTGTATTTGTAGATCAATCTTTATGTCGTAGTAATTTCTGTATTCAGTAAATACTGTATTTACTGGCCGATTTCAGTAAATACAGTATTTACTAGTAAGAATGGTATTTTCTTTAAACTTCCTATCTTTACACGTAAATACCATTTTTACTGAAATTCGTCCAGTAAATACTGTATTTTCTAGTAATTTCTGTATTTTATGTTTAAAGCCTTTGTCTACTGTGTGTGGTTAGAAAAACAAGGGCATAATCAAAGTCATAGGATAGGTCATACATACCACATAATGTGCAAAGAGGGGTGCATGAAAACAAATTTCTGAAATTACATAAATTACTAATTGTTTTAGCGTTACAAAACATATACCTACTAATCATAATGAATGATGAATTAATTAAAAATTAACAAAGTTACTTAATGGTTTTAAATCTGATTACGTTTCCAAAGCTAACAAATTCGCAAATAGCAAATTTAAAACTTTAAGCAAACGTATATTAAAACTTTGGGCAAAACAATTAAGTAAACGCATTAAGTTTCAAATAAGATGTCGGCAAAACTGTTTTTACTGTGTTAGGTTAGCGTGAAAGTATTTGTGATTTTGTAAACTATATAGTTTATTTAAGTTCCGAAATTTGTCTCATACACCCCCCTCTTGCACATTTTATGTGGTTATGTATGACCTATCCTATGACTTGGATTATGACGTCAGCATGCCCTTGTTTCCCCAGCCACACACAGTAGACAAAGGTGTTAAACATAAAATACAGAAATTACTAGAAAATACAGTATTTACTAGAAAATACAGTCTTTACTGGACGAATTTCAGTAAAAATGGTATTTACGTGTAAAGATAGGAAGTTTAAAGAAATACCATTCTTACTAGTAAATACGGTATTTACTGAAATCGGCCAGTAAATACAGTATTTACTGAATACAGAAATTACTACGACATTTATACAGCTTTTTGGACTAATCTATGTGACTGAGTTAACTCATTTGCTTTGGATTAATCAAACATTTTGAAGCAGATTTCTGTAAACTAATTTACGCATTCAGGGTTGCATTGTTGGAAACCACTATGTGTCTTTGTCCAAACCTTTTCTAACGTCACCTCACTCTCACCCAGTTCACATGTATCCGTCTCGCTTATTCGGTGTCTCATTTTATCCATTTTATTGAATTTAACTTGGGCCTAAAGGTAAATTGAGTTTTGTGAAAATCACTCTATTTGTGAACGCCAACCAGTCAGTGAATTCTTGTAATTCTATATCGGGAAGCTGTTCAGTTCCTATGACCTGCATCGATCTGATTAACTGGTTGAGTCTTGTAATAACCATCCAGAATGTGTAGCCTGTTAATCTAAAATTATATCATGAGAGTAAATTTATAATTTTGAATTGCCAGATTGCTAACTCCTGCGTTCTGTTGGATGTACTAGATTCGGGATTCGATTTGAGAACAAGGTGGACCTGAGTTTTAGCTACGGAAGCCTTGTTTCCATTGAGCGGTCAATTAATTATTAGGTAACTTAGGGATTGATAAACTGATCTTGCAAAGCGTGAGCCATTTAACCAGAGCTCAGGTTACAGATTACAAGTTTGACAGATGTATTTAGTGAGAGAGAGCCATTTAACCAGTGCTCTGTGTTTTGTTTGATGAGATCAAGTTTGCCTGACCACCAAACTTGTGCGATTAGAAAGGGCTGAGAGAACAAAGTTCGAAGCTTGAGACTTGCAAAGACCTCTCAGTGCCCAAATTTACGAAAAGAATTCACTACTAGAAACCCGTTTCGTTACATGTAACAAATCAGCATATAATCGAGTCTGCCAGTCAGTGTGCTATGTATTATTGAATGTATTGAATGGAGAAGTTTTGAACATTATTTGTTCTCGTTCAGTTGTCATTTGTTTTTCGTTTGCCATTTGTTCACGTGCCGTACAGTGAAGGAATTAGACAATCATTATTCCGCTTGTCACAGCTTCCTACAGAACCGTGTTGTCCATCTATTTATTTAGGAATTTGTTCTAGGCTAGCAACGAACTGTGAGTTCATTCATGCGTTTTGAAGGCTTAATAATTTTACAAGAACTCAATAATTTTACCTCTAACAACTTTAACTTGTGTGGAGCTAAGCCTGCATTCAAAATAGATGTCCGATTAAAGATTGGATAAAATTACTTGGTACGAGTTTGAGCAAAATGGATGATAAAATTATTTTATTTCCCTCAATCATACTCTTGCTTCAATTAATCACCCTTAGAACTTAAAATTTTTCATAAAAAGGCTTTTCGCTCAAATTGTTCAGGAGTGTGTTCATGCCCAGCCACAACTCAATTAGCACTAAATTGGTGATAGATAACTGCAATATGGAAAACTAAGATATTGAAATAAATCGAAATTAGAATATAACATATACCAGATGCTTTGTTAATACCAGTGAAGCTAGCTATCACAGAATTGTTGTTTCCTGTATTCTCAGGGGAGAATGTCCAATTCGGAGTTTGCAGGAAGATAAAGTTCAATTGATTCGATAGGCTAATAACTGAACGCATAGCTCAATCGTCAGAGTGCAAACGCGACGACAAATCGTTCACATATGTTACTCACAGTTACTGTTTTTTGCAGCTTCTAGCATGCTTTACCGCGGTACACCAGTTAAGAAATTCCTGGCGAAAGCGTCTGTAAAACATAAGATTTAGGTAAAAGTATGAACTGACTGAGATTGACATGAAAATGTAGCCGATCATTTGCAAAAGGTCTCTTTGAATTTGAAGTCGCATTAGGTTAATGGCATTTTGTGCACTACACTGACACCGATTTCTCTCTTCATTCGCGATCGCAGCAGTGATGTAATAAGCGATTGTAAACAGTGGGAATTGGATTAGAATGAGCATGGATTGACCCAAATGCAGAAAACCTAGCTCTCTATGCCTTTTATCCGGAGTAGAATTGCTGCTGTGTTTAGCTTTCTTGAATCTGTGTCTTTTAAGCATACCAATGACTGTTAGAACTGTAAATATTGCTAGTAATAAGGTTTTGGGCCAGTATATAACGACATCAAACAATCGAGACAGAGTAAAAACATACAATTGATCGGCTATATCATCGCTCAGGAAATAGTGTGCAGCTGAGCATGCAGACATCACTATGGATATTAACATAGATGTCCAGGTGAAATACGTATTATTAATTTTACCAAAGTGTAGTGGCAGCCAGATGGCTACAGCCCTTTCAAGTGAAATAACAACAGCAATGAAACCACAAAAATTTGCGAGACCATTAATAATTGCCAAATATATGGAAAGGAAAGGAAATTTTCCAAAGAATGATACAGCAATTGCACATTCGAATGCATTTATCCAAGCTAAGACACATGCAATCACTTTATGATACACAAAGCCAAGCTGACTAAACTCGGCCCTCAGAAGAACAACAAGCGTTAAAACGTTTCCGACCAATCCAAAAGTTCCAAAAATTCCAAAACCGACAGCAGTTAACATTTGTGTGACCGAAGATACTATTGCAGCCTTTGCTATGCTTTCATTTACCTTAGGATCCGCAATATTGCCAAAACAGCTGGACTCATTAATAAATACTAGATCTTTCGAGACGTTAACTGACATGTCGGAGGATGTTCTGCATTTGGTGGGCACATGATTCCTGCAATAAGCTTTGTAGATACAACTGACTCATACATGATGACAATGATTTTTTGATATGGTATTGGTATTCTGTTTTGCAGTGTTTTTGCAGAGATCCTTTGCCGTTGTGGGTGGTCAGCGCCAAATATCTGCACGCCGGCCAGATACGTAGGGCATTGACGCAACCGATGACCTGGTTGCGTACACAGGAAGCACAATTCCTGTCCTTGGTGTTGGGCCCCTTGATTTGGTGGAGCCTGAGCTTGGCCCCCTACAGGCTGGTGCACACCCGCACGCTGCTGCTGTGGCGGCTGCTGTACCGCAAAAGCTTGGACTGGGGCTTCCTCAGTCATTTCAGTTTCTACCGTCTCTGCTATATGCAGGGCACGGTTGACCAGCTCGTTCTCCCGAGCATGAGGCCAAAACCGGAGATCGGCTTGAGCTCCGCCAATCCGCTTCCTGAGGTCCTGCCGTAAACCCCGGCAGAACTGGGTACAGAGCTTCTTTTCCCTCTCGAGAGGCGTCTCGAGTGGAAAAGCTTTAGCAGCGAGCAGTCGCAATGCCGCGACAAAATCGTGTGCTCGCTCGTTAAGCTGTTGCTGCTTCCTGTAGAACTGTTCTGCGTACTGTTCTACGGTAGTAGGAAGCGGTTCATACAATTGGCGGAGCACCACGATAAAGTCTTCATAGGTAGACGGCGGGTGTGGACTAAGTGCCTCCTTTACGTTATCGTCCACCATGGTCCACAGTAACCGGTGCCAGAGCTCGCTTGGCACTTGATGCATGTTGGCCGTTGCGACGAAGTTATTTAGCCAACTCGTAAATTTAATTGGGCTTTGAGATCCCTGAAAGAGCTTCATGCCCTTGAAGTCTTTCAAATACTCGCCCAATTGCTGATTGAGGTCAAACTGGGTAGGCTTGGCTAGTGCCACGGTACTGTGGTGACCAGTCGTTTGGGGGGCATGGAACTCTGTCCGAGGTTCCTGCCGGCGAGCCACAGGCCAACGTCGACCTATGGGCGGAGAGGTTGATTTCTCCGATGGGGCTTGTTCAATTTTAAGGGGAGACCGACCGCCCGGTCGTCTACGTTCAGCCTCAGCCTCAGCCCTAGTTGGCACCGACCTAGCCCTAGGTCGTGACGGCCAATACACAGGCTGCTGAGGGAAAGGCAGATTAGCCAACCCGGCTTCATCTGCATGAGGCTGCTCTGGCTGGGCCTCATATTGCTGGAATGGCGGAGGTCCAGCATCCGGATCCTCTCTTTCAGAGGGCCATAAGCTGAGCAAGTCGGCGCACAATTCCGGGTAGTACTGGTCAAGTGCTCCCCATGTGACGTCCGGCAGGTCAGCCAGCCACTGGGTAATGAGGGACCGGCATACCTGATATTCCGCCGGTGACATAGTCCTAGTTTGTGGGACTCTGACTAGGCGGGCCAGTGGATTGAGCCAAGGTACCACCTTATTATCCGGTGGTGGCATGGGGTCAGTGCCCGCGTCCACCATTTCCTTAGCCGGAAGAGATTCCTTCGGCTCTGATTTAGATGGTGGTCTAAGCGGGCCACCAGGTGGGGGAGTCAGCTGTAAATGAGTTGAGCTCCGGTAACTGCGAGCAGGAGACGGCTTGGCTCCGGCTGTGGAGGTGGGTCCCTGCTAGCTCCTAGCTGGGTACCCTCTTCGTCGTTCCACACGTAAGGCTCGTCAGAGCCCGGCCGATCAGGCTGATTCTGGTCCCGAATCAGCGCAGCTGGTCCGGCTCTGAATTACGCCGGCGGGTTTGGGGCCCAGCAGGAAGTCCGGCCTGACCAGACCTACCAGGCAGACCGTATGCGCACAACCGCAGGGCCGACACCAGATCCGGTGTAAGGCCAGGAATTGGGCCCTGTGCCGACTGCGGCACAGGAGGGTGCGCATGCGGCCTAGGTAGGGGGAAGGAACCCCTCTGGTGGAGATAGGCCTGCTCCTCTGCATGCCGGCGACCCGCCAGCAAGATTCCAGCATCTTCACCAGGTGCCGCCGATCATGGGGTTGGTAAGCCCAACCATTTCTGTTGGGCCGGCGTCAAGGGGGGGTACCGCCGGTGATGGCAGTAGAAGTCAAGAATCCTTGACTTTTCCGCCTGGCTGACCGAAGCGCCTGCGTCGTCTGGTGTGGGCTCACGTGGCGGTAGATACCCGTACCGCTCAACGTGGGTCCGATTACCGTCCATAAGCTGGCCCAACTCATCAGCCCGATGAGTAAAATCGGCCCTCCAGGCGCCGTCAGACGACTGGGCGGAAGACCGCCCCGGGTTTTCAGAGCCAGGCGGGTTGACCACTGCCCCGCTTGAGGTGCAGATTCCTCTATGACCGAGGAATCCGCCGGATCAGGTGCCAGATCCGGGTTTGGAGGCAGCTCGCCCCCCGTCCGGAACATTTGCCTGGGCGGAGGACTCAGAGGTTCCTGGGTTCTCCTATTGAGCAGCCGCCTGGTTTCTAGTTAGCATTTTTGACCTAACTTAAATACGTATGAAACTGGTCTAAAGTTAAAATTAGTACGTATGTGAGATCTAGAATGAGAAAAATTACCTAAAAACCCGAAATTAAATGGAAAAAGTACGTAAAAAGACTGGTTTTGGTTAAAAACTAGTTTACAAAAATACACAGAAATGCACAATAACCTGATTAATATTGGCCGCAAAATGTACGTATCAATAAGAGAATTGGAAAATACGCACAAAAATGGCCTAAAATACGACAAAAATACGCCGAAATTACCAACAATATACCCTGATTTACGCCAAAAATACGTACGTATCCCTCAGAAAAAGGTAGGGACACGCAGAAAACAGGCCGAAATTTTTGACAAAATTACGACAGTACCTTTCGACAAAATGAGTTTTTCAATATGTTTGAAGCCTTTGGTCTTTCTCAATTAGTGTTGAAACCAACTCGGCAAACTTCTATACTGGATCTGGTGTTTGTTAACAAATTGTCATTAATTTCTGGTGTGGACATGCTACCTCCTCTGAGTTCAAGTGATCATAATGTAGTATCTTTCCGTGTTAATATTCCAAGACCTAATGAGGGCAACCCCACTTTGGGTAAATGTTTATGGGATTTATCGGATGATGGAAATATTTATCGGCATCTTGTAAGGGTGAACTGGAATTTATTGTTTGAGGGTAAAACGGTTAATGATATGTGGTCCTGATTTAAAGACAAATGTCTAGAATTGATCAGTTTGTATGTTCCTCGTAAAGTTAGTCGCTCAAAGATTCCAAGCAGATATAAACATTCAGCGGCTGTTAAAAAGTTTTTTGAAATAAGAAAAAGATAGCTTTTCGTAAATATAAAGACAATGCTACTGAGGAATCCTTGCAACGCTATAAGCAGATTGCTAGATTATGCAAAATGGAAATTAAAAAAGAATCTTTGCTGAGAGAATCGAAGTTTTTGAAACAGCCAAATTCTAAAAAGTTTTTCAAGTTTGTCAATAGTTCACTTTCGTCTAGAGATAGTATATCTATGTTGGTTGATAATCAAACTCAAATTACTGAACACCGTGATATGTCAAATGTATTTGCTAAACAGTTTTCGTCAGTATTTGTTACGGATGATAATACTATGCCCAATCTTCCTGAGGTGTTAGTTGATGATGATGATATTCGACTGCTGGAAAATTTTGTTATTACGAGAAAACATGTGGAGGACGCTATTAAAAAAGTTAAAACCAACTCCAGTGGGGGGCCGGATGGTTTATCTGCCATTTTTCTCAAAAGATTTTCAACTCTCCTATGCATTCCCCTCCAATTAATTTTTCAAAAATCTTTTAACGATGGTGAAATTCCTGTAGATTGGAAAACTGCCAAAGTCGTTCCCATTTACAAAGGGAAAGGAAGTAAATCAGTTGCTGTAAATTATCGCCCTGTCAGTTTAACCTGTATCTGTTGCAAATTGATGGAACATATACTTCGCGGTGTTTTGTATCAATACTTTGACGTTACTCGTATTTTGTCGGATGTTCAACACGGGTTTAGGTCGGGCAGGTCCACCCAGACACAGCTTTTACACTGTCTTAGGGATTGGGTGGTGGAAATTGATAGAAAAGTACCAGTGGATGCAGTGTACATTGATATTAGTAAGGCGTTCGATACGGTTAGTCACTCAAAATTGATTTTCAAATTGAAAAAGTACAAGATTCCTACTAAATTTATTAATTGGATCGAATCCTTTTTGTCAAACCGGTCTCAAGTAGTGACAGTGGGGGGTATTGATTCACAACCGGCACAAGTATTGAGTGGAGTCCCACAAGGTAGTGTTTTGGGTCCCTTACTGTTTCTGGTGTATATAAACGATGTTGTAAATCGGGTTGAGTTTAGCAAAATCCAGATATATGCTGACGATACTAAGCTGTATCTCCCCTGTAAGACTGCTGCTGACTATGAGAAGTTTCTTAAAGATATAGATGGTGTTTTTAGGTGGGCAAAGGAAAATCAGTTAAAAGTTGCTCTGGAAAAATGTGTAATGATGCATTTTGGTTTCAATAATCCTGGTCGAAACTATGAAATTAATAATGTTGGTATCCCCTGCGTAGGCAGTATTCGAGACCTAGGTGTCATCTTTGATAATAAGCTTACGTTTTCTGAGCAGTGTGAAAAAGTCCATGTTACTGCATCGACTCGTGCAAATATAATTTTTAAGAGTTTTAGTTCTCGGGATTGGGCTTTTTTGGTGGCTATGTTTGTAACTTATGTCAGACCTCTCCTCGAGTATAATTCCTCTGTTTGGAGTCCTTACACTAAAAAGGATATTATTTTGATCGAAAATGTCCAAAAACGGTATACGAAAAGAATTCCCGGTTTAAGAAATAAATCGTACTACGAAAGACTGCGAACTTTAGGTCTTGAAACGTTAGAATCACGCCGTATTAAAGCTGACCTCTGTCAATGCTATCGTTTAGTGAATTGACTTGATAAAGTTGACCTTACGGATTATGTTATGTTTAGGGGTGACTTGGGTTTACGAGGTCATAATCTTATGTTGCAGGCAGCTCCATGTCGTAGAAACGAGAAAAAGCATTTTTTCGGTAACAGGGTTGTTAATGTCTGGAATCCTCTCCCTAGAGAAACCGTAAATGCTACTAGTTTGCAATCCTTTAAACAAAAATTGAAAGATACAGATATATCGGTGTTTTGTAAGGTTTTTAAGGCTGACTGACTGAGTTTTATTCTGTTTTATGCAGTTTTGTTAATATTATGCACGTATATATGTTTTCTCAATAACGTTCACGTTTTATATTGAGGCGCACGTAAGTAATTGTCTGTACAATTCTGTGTTGTCCTATTCAGTAAACGTTTTTATTATTGTACATAATTTTTGTGACTTACTGAATAAACTGTTTGTTTGTTTGTTTGTTATAGTCCAGGAATAGACAGAGAAATAGGCATACATAGTATATAATAATAAATCCAGAATGATACAGACCCCACTTATTAGCTTTGAGGGTCCCTGTCCAGTCTATCACCAGACTGGAGGCCTTTTACTTTTCTAACCCGAAGTTCAAAGGCGCTCAGGGCCCCCAAAGAAATTGCAGTAAATATACGACCGTAATTTTGGTAGTGAAAGGAAACACTCGAACCGACTGGACAAGGCGAAAGATCAACGTAGACTGACTAACTGGGCGGAAAGTCATCAAAAGAAACGTGCAATCATGCGATCACACGTGACTTCCGCCCAGCCAATGAAAAGCGAACAAAGTTTCGAAACAGAAATTTCCAGACAAACTAGAATATGCATGCTCTATCTTTGCAGACAGTAATAGTATTAACATGTTTGCAGTGAGATCAGAAATTATAGGGAAAGTTTTATAGGAAACTGGAACGTACAAAACTCTTTACATAGTGAAAGGAACCTTTTAAAATAATAAAATAACTATGCACAGTAGGGCATCCCCGCCCTACTGTACATTACCTCGAGGTTAACTCAGGGTTAAGCAGTTATTCTCCAGCTTTTTCGTTGCACCAGTCAGGGCTAACTATATATTCTTCAGTGAACCTCGAGTACAACATATCCGCAACTGGCAAGAATTTAACCCTCAGCTTGATATGGGTTAACTGAAGAATAAGTGGTTGATAACGATTCTAACGCCTAAAAATCAGCTCATTTCGAATAAATCGTTGAATGAAAGTTAACAAAGTTAAAATTAGTTATTTGGTGGCATTTCAAAGGACATTTAAAATTCAGCAAAGTATTAGAATATGGTTCCTGGAATTATACTGCCAAATTATTGTTCGGAGTAAGTTGGTTTCGTCCGAAATGAAAATTATTATCCGAAAAAATATAAATTGGTTAACAGTGGATAACAGCTTTTATATATGCTAGTAAGCTTGGAGTCATCTTTATTGTTCAACTATTCTTTAGTTAAGCTGGAGGTTCAATTTATCCCTAAGCCTAGTCTCCTCAGTTCATGCTTAATGTTAACTCTATTCCTCAACTATTCTGATTGGTTGGCAACAAGGCCGTGCTTTTGCCTATTGGGCAGTCTTAATATAAACTATTAACATCAAGAATAGCCTTTTATTTCTGAGCTCAAAGTTCAGGGTTATTTATTCTCTAACTTAGTTCGGGTATTGCAACGGAACAAAATTTATTCCTGAGCTTGAGCTCAGGTGGAGAATAAGTTAGCTCCGAGTTAATTCAGGAATAGCTTAGTTCGGAGCTAAGTTATTCCGATTTGGTGCAAGCGACCGTTAGTGTTACTCTGGTCCATGTCAAGATACAAGTTATTATATATCCCAATAGCCTCCACTAGAAAAAGGAGGTTTTCAATTTTTCATGCGATTGTATCGCCGTACGATCACGACTGTGCATTGTCTGTTCTACAGACATTCCAGCTAACGTCATTGTGACGTCATTTCTCGAGCTCTCCAATTGTTAGAAATACAATACAGCAAAGCTGAAGCCTTGTAGACGTTGCTCAATATGTCGTCTCTCATTGTGTCAAAGCGATGAGCTAATGAGAGCTGACTATGAAGTAAAGACCAAGTATTTTTTGGCTATGCTATGTATTCCTGCAAAAGTGAAACCTGGGGCCGATGTTATCAACGCCCAAACCCGGGTTAAGTCGCTAACCCGGGTTCACTTCATGTGTTAAAGATAGCCAAGTTAACCCGGGTTTGCGAGATAACCCGGGTTTAGACGTTGATAACATTGGCCCCTGGAGGGGATCCACGTTGGCCCACAACTGGACTGATAGTCATGGGTTTCGCTCATTAACTCACGCATTTAGCCCTCACCCCGCTCAATTAGCTCATTGAGTCATTTGGGTCTGGGCCACGAAATTATAAATTTTGTAGGTCACCATGGGTTTGGGTCGAGTGGGTCATGGCTCATGTGCCACAAAAAATGACCCAGTTTCCGTCCCTGTTTCTATGTTTGGACTACACCAAAAGTTAGAGTAACCTCGAAAATAACAAGGTATAGTTTTATTCCGCAGGTTATCACATGCAGCTAAAGTTGGCCAATGAAAATCCACAACTTCATTCATAAATGTGAACGAAAAGCAGTGGAATAGCTGGAGAATAAAGTTATGCTCCTACTATTCCTGAGCAATATTTCTTTCTAATGCAGATTACAAATTTGTAACAGCAAATTTGTGTGTTCAATTTGAAATGAAATTTTCTCAATCTCTTCCTCCCTCAATGGTTTCCAAATTTCATTTTTCACCATAGACAGGAGTTACTAAAAATAACAGCTTGCATTTTTAAAAGGTTTAAAATTTTTATACCGCCGGAGGCGGTATACTTGTAATGGGTTGCCCCAACTGAATTCCTATGTTTTGCATGTAAATTGCTTGTTAAATTTTTCTGAAATTCGCCATTATTCACTCAAATGTCTCAAATGTTTACAGGACTCAAATTTTAGCGTGTCCGCATTGGAAAAGCTGCTATAATTTCTACAATACTACGATAAGCAATGCAAAACGACGTTATTCTCGAGCAAAACCTGGTCCGAGCACGGAATAACTCAGGAATAACTTTGGCTAATTTATTCCTGCGCTAAGCTCGAGGTTAGCAAATTTTAGTTTGGTGCTGTGGAATAGCATCAGAATAAGAGATATTCCTTTGCTATTCTGGAGTTGTTCGTATTCCTGTGTTATTATGCCTTGATGCAGTCCTCGGTATGTCTTGGGATGGACTTGTCGAACTATGGATTCTTCCTTGGTCCTCCACCTTTGGTTCAATACTGATATATTGCGCCTTAGACATCAATCCATATGCATGATAATGACACTTTTGCAGAACATGCAGGTCACATGTATGTGTGTGCTTGACACTGCTGAAAATTGGGTCATTTTTTCTGATCCACTCAACCCAAAAGCAAATTTGACCCAGACCCAATGCGACCCATAAAATTTGACCCAAATGACCCAATCATTTTCGTGACCCAGTCCATAAACTCCTTAGGATCTGGGAACTAAGCCTCCCACCTACCCGGACAAAGTACAAGCTCTAGCGCCGTCGGGAAAAAGACCTCGAGGTCAAAGTAAAAATGACCGGAAAAAGTTAGTTTTTACATTAAAATTGTAGAAAAATTTCCGCCTTCGAAGGAATTTTGGATCTTTTGCTCTTTTCCCCATTCCTAACCTTAGAATCTTTTGACCAATCTCTTTGAAATTTTGCATAAGCGCATGCTGGAGGTTGATGAATTCAAAAATTTTAAAAATGTTTAGTTTGGTGAGACAGGTTATTTTCTTACGAAAACCCAGAAAACATAAATCGACGATTTTCAACATCGGGTTTTTAATTTGCAGCAACAAACAAGATTTTTATTTAGGTAAATATGTAGGTAAAAAACTGATAAATTGTAATCGGTAAATAATTGGTCAGAATCCAGCAAAAATGTTTCTGTTTGAGTTTTTAAGTTTTTCTATGGAGATCATTATTTTCAATAATGGTCGTTTTGATTGATACATGATTGGATAATGCTGCAAAGCTTTTAATTCGGTAGAAATGTGTGCACTGCACCAGTGAATATGGCTTTACTAGGTGAACCGACGCAAACAGAATGGAAGGATAAGTGACAGCTAACTCTATTGACTGAGTGCGAAAACAATGCTAAATTCAATTTAAAAGTAAGTAATAAGACGCCGAAGACGCCAAACGTTTTTAGCAGCGGCAGGTTATGTAGCTAAATCTCCATCGTAAAACTGCCACTAAGGCAGAACTTCAAATACAAGATTTGTCAAGAGCCTGTGACCCAGACCCAAAATGATCCACTAAAATTGCTGACCCAGACCCAGAGTCGTCTATAAGAAGCTTGACCCAGACACACACTGACCCAAAGGGTTCATAAGATTTGCGAGCCCAGACCCAGTGACCCAAGCAAAAATGGTGACCCAAACAACCCATGACCCAGTTTCCATCCCTGGTGCTTGAGGTTTTAACCTTCACAGACCTGTAACTCAGTCATAGCTCCTACAAACCTAATTTCTTGCGCTGGGAGCAATTTGGGTAAACCTTATTTAATCTAATCAGGGTTAAGTTTGGACCAAAACATAACTTAAATTCACCCGGTACCATCGTGCTCGAAGTGCGCTACAGACATCGGACCATCTGAATAGTTGCGCTTTCTGTCTTCAGTTTGTACGGGCAAAATTGTTTTTGCTTGATTCACTGGAGTCCGATTTATGGGGTGGTGGTCAGCCGATAGTTCACAGTTACATTTCACTCTAGCAATACAGTGTGAGCTTAGTGTCGTACTCTTACCCGTACGTACTCATGGTGTTTAGAGTTACTTAGTTAAACAAGGCTCACTCTGACCCTATCACTACCCAATACAGATTTGCATCTGTCGTTTCGGGAAAACGTTAAATAGAAATTTTTGGTTTGGAATTCATTTTATGGTTCACTTATTTTCTACCTGTATAGGAGCTATCAGAAGAAATGGTTCCCATTCCAGGTTTAATTGAATTCTTTCTTTGGGAAATCAGCAAGTATAATAAATGAATCGAAATTCACTGTTGGCTTTGTGGGATACGGTTGGTGAAGTAATTTATCAATGGGTTTTAGCTAGTTATACTACAGCGTCAGAGATAATACACTACATCGTCAGCGTCATAATCAAGAATATTAAAAATATTGTACAGTGCAAAGTAGTTCTTGTGTCTATGTTTCTTCCTATGTGCTGTTATAGATGCATTCAGCGGTTTCTTACTTGCAACGATTAATTTACCGTTGGAGCTAGGGGTGATTGGGATTTGTGTGGTTAGCGTTTCTGAAAACTGAGCTAAGGAGTACTTTCAGAAATTTGGTAATTTTAATTAGAGATGCACCGGGGCCTGGCTCCGGCCCCGGCCCCGGTAGTCAGGCCCGGTCCCGGCCCCGGCCCCGGTGGTAAGGCCCCGGTCCCGACCGGTTCCAGAAATTAGCAAAATTTTGGAAATTTTTGACATTTTTTGACCAAAATTTTGAAATTTCGAAAGCCAAGAAGTGTTGCAAATCGTTTATTTTCCCACCGATTTGAATGAAAACAACGATAGTAACGTTTGTATAGCAGAAAGTATTAACAAAACTTGAATTTTCAAGAAAATTTTTGAAAATTTTCTATTTGGACCCCCAATTTCCAGTTCCCGGCCCCGGCCCCGGTACCGGCGCAAGGTGGCCCGGCCGCGTATTTAGAAAGTGCACATCTGCTACGCGCATTGGAAACTGCACAGCGTCTGTGTGCAACAGTTTAGAAAATGCACATCTCCTACGCGCATTGGAAACTGCACAGCGTCTATGCGCGCCGCATTAGAAAGTGCACTGCGTCTACGCGCAGCATCTTAGAAAGAAAATGCTCTATGTTCCCATAAGGTCTAATATATTAGGTAGGTATTATATTTGCCATATAATGCAACAGTCCGTTTGCAAAATTTTTGCCGTTTGTCTATTTTGTCATGATGTACGTACGTAATGTAAAACTGCAAAATGCGTCAAATAGGAGAACTTTTCCATTGTAATTTTATGAAATGTTATATTGCTTACTGATCAAGTGCTTTATTTAGAATTTTTTGCTGAGTTCATGCTTCACGCTGGCTAGAAGTTTAAAGTTTTAGCTTTTCTAAAATAATAAAAATAATGGGAAACTGATTAGAATATAACTAAAAATTCCAAAATCCAATTCTAATCTTTTGCCTAATTGGTAACAAATTTCTCCTTGGTCCAAAAGATATTTTCGAAATACATACATTTCGAAAGGGTCAACTGAAAATATTAGACAAAGAATTAATAGAAATTCATCCCCTCCGAAGTAGTTGATGTATCAGGTGGCCTATTTATTTTCAAATTTAAATACAGTTTCAGTCCTGCCAATTGATGATTATCAGCTCAGATTCAGACGGCTGGTCGTCGGAATTTCAGATCTCGATTCAGTTGCAGTTTCAGGCCCAGACTAAAATTTAATTTTTACTTTTTCTACTACAGTAAATTTAATCATAAATAGTGCTGGGACCGGTTCCAATTTTTGAAACCGGTTCCGGCACCGGTCATCCAAACGTCATATTATATAACATTCGATATATACAGTAATAATTTTCTGCTCTTTCTAATGATATAAAATAGAGAAATAATGAAAAACGCCTGCATGCAGTGACTAAGGGTCAAAGGCACCGCCTTAGTCCGAAACAGGAGAGAGCCAATGGGCGAGGTTTCGGTCTAAGGCTGTGCCTTAGGGCCGATTTCTTTAAAGATTAAAATGGTCGTATTAAACGGATTAAAATCAGTTAAATTCTTTAGGATTTAACTGAGGTTTAATTTTAATCTAATCCGTTTAATCTTTAAAGAAATAGGGCCTTAGACCCTTATATAGTGACTGCAGGCAGACGTTTTTCACTATTTCTCTGTGATTAATGCTTGTATCCTTCGTTGATCCCCCTGCGTGGATCGGGTTTTGCTTTACTAAACGCATTTTCCATACTAATTTCTAAATCATTTCAATCTTATGAAACCCAAAATGCATAACAGTAAGACATTTTCAAATACACAAAGACGAATATATACACAACAGCAAATTTTTTGAGAAGTAAACATATAAATAGTTGACGCTATGGTGTTTGCTTTTATACTTTATAATTTGTATACGTATCTGCTAGCACATCAACTAAGAATTGTTAAGAACATATTTAATCAATGTTTGATAATGCAAAAATTTTAAAATTTTTTTCATATAGTTTAAGCAACTAGCAAGCTCATAGAAATCAAAGTTTGTTGCTATGTATTTAGTAGTCAAGAACGATTAAGTCGGGGCGGATAATACGCTATAACGTCCGATTTGTGAAAATACGAGATTTTGTGGGAGCAATATCGACATTCTGCAGCTAAAACTGAGTATGCTAAATTCAGTCAAATCAAAAGAATCGGAAATATAGGTTTATTTATTTAGTTATATTTTAAATATTCATCGGCTGTTCTAGAGGCCATGCATGAATATGTATGTTATGTTTCTGTTTCCTTCTTAAAGGTATCGACTAAATCTTGGCATTCAAAAAGTCATATATTTTATCTGCCTAAATGTACCTTGTAAAATGCTGCGCGTAGACGCAGTGCACTTTCTAAAACAACGCGCGTAGACGCTGTGCACTTTCCAATGAACGTAGCAGATGTGCATTTTCTAAATACGCGGCCCGGCCCCGGCCCCGGTCGGGGCCACGATGAGGTCCCGGCCCCGGCCCCGGTAGTGGCGGCCCCGGTGCATCTCTAATTTTAATACTTATGAACTTTCATGCAATGAGAGGCGGTCACACATAATAATATAACAATATCAAATAACCGGTTAATTCACAGTTAACAGTTAACCTCTGTCACGGACCAGAGTTCGAATTATGTTCCTCAATGAGTCAACGCATGCCTGCCGAAAGCGTCTAAGAAATAGGAAATTTAGATTAAAGTACGAACTGCCACAGATACCGAAGACAAAATAATCAACCAATTGCAGAATGTCCCTCTGAACATAAAGCCGCATTAGGCTATGGACTTGTGCAGCACATTTAAGATTGCTTATTTCAGTTGCAATTGCAGCACTCGTGTAGGAAACAGCTTTTTCTACCGATACTTCAATTAGAATGGGTGTTGCTAGGAGTAACTGAAGAAAGCATAATTCCTTATCCCTTTTATCCTTCGTAGAGCCACTGCTGATTTTGGCTTGTTTGGATTTGTATCTCATAAGAAATCCAGTGACAGTTAAAATCGAATATATTGCCAGTAATGTATTTTTAATCCAATTGGAAACATCTGTGAAGTAAAACAGAGTTGGCAGATACGGTTGATAGGCGGCGTCTTTCTTAAGAATATGATCCACTGATAAGCATAATGGTGCAATTGCTGACACCAACACTGAACAGCATACAAACGCCTTGTTATTAATTTTAGCAAACTGTAGCGGCATCCATATTGCGACAGTTCTTTCAAATGAAACAACTACAGCAATAAAGGTACAGAAATTTGAAAGCACATCTATGATTGCAAAATAGAATGAATACACATAGAAATTGCAAATGAATGATACAACAATTAGACATTCAACAGTATTTATGGCAACCAAAAGATATGCAATCAGCTTGTGATACAGGAAGCTAACCACGCCAAACTCAGGTTTTCGAAAAACAAGAACAGTTAGAATGCTTCCAGCAAATCCGAAAGTTCCGAAAAGCCCAAAACTGATAGACATTGACATTTCCACAAATAACGATACTGTTTGCATTTGTGATAGTATCATTAACATTAACATCTGTGAAATTGTGAACGCAGCTGGACTGATTCAAAGACTCCAAAACCTGGTAAGCGTCAAGGGCCATTTCAAGAGGTTGCTTGATATTGATAAACAGTTTAAATGAAATGCTCAACTCCCACGCAGAATAATCAATATGCGTCTATCAAAAGGATTCACGGATTCCAGGAGAAATTGAAAGCCTTAACCCAGACAGCATTTTTTATACCGCCGGAGGCGGTATACTTGTGATGGGTTGACCCATCTGAATTCATATGTTTTGCATGTAAATTGCTTTTTGCGGAGGATTTCCGTCCTATCTTCAACACATGTCCCTGTTACGCAGGTTTTTTGCCCAACAATTTTTCTAAGATTTTGCAAGTTTTAGAGTATCATTACAGTCGATTTAGTTCATTTTCAATGCTCTGTAAATTGTTTTGCAAACGATCACTCTCTGCCTTTTCTCATACTACCGAAAATCGGGCGTTATTTGCCTGTCACTTGATTGGCAGGGTTTAACAGATCAATAAATAGCTAAAACTGTTGTTACAATTTTCTTCTGCTAACACTGAGTTTGAGCTTGGACTGTATTTATTTCATTAGTGTGTGCTTTGCTTTAGAATTTAGATAAAATAAATTGTTTAAAATAAACATATATAGATAAATGATAATTTTCTCTCTCGCAGTTTACTCAATAAAAACGTTATAGTCAGAGTAGTGTAGTGGCTAGGGTGTCCGTTTGGCGCTGGTCCGGACACAGATCGAATCCTTCTTCCAGTAGAATTTTAGTTTCACAATTGGCAATGGCAAATGGCGATAAAATACTCCCATGCTTTTGACTCAGAGACGGCAAATGTCGGGGAGTTGAAACTTTAGTCAAAAGCTAACGTCACTGTACACTATGATCATACTTTGAACAGTATGATGAAAACAAACAAAACGTTGAACACATAAATTCCAAACTCTACGGCGGTATTATTCCCCTTTTAAGGGGTAACTTGTTTAACGTTTAGCCAACAGGATGCTGAGAAACATACCTAAGTATTTTAAATCTAGGCAGCAATTAGATTCAAGTTGATTAATTGGATTTCCGTCAAATTTTGCGAACAGTTTTAGTAGTCAGTTGGTACATTGTAGTTGGTAATTGGTTCAACTAATATCAGTGGTTGGCATTTTGCTGTTTTGCAAAGGTGACTAAACCGACATAAAAGACAACTCGAGGCCACCGCTCCTTCATGAAATATTAGACATTTCCCTGATTGCAGTAGGAGCTCCTTCCAAAAGAAGTAAAATTTAGTAAGATTAGAAAAACAATAGAGGTTATCAGCTGACAGTAGTAAAGTTAGCCGTTTCAATTTGAAGAGGGTGTTGAGTGGTCAAACATTCCAAGACATCGGTCAACGCAAAAAAATAGCACATAAACTAATTCGCGTAATTCGCAATGTATATAGTATATGGTATATAGTATCAAGATCAGCTACAATCAGTTGTTTAAGTATTTCAGTGTTTCACAAATAGTTTACTTTCGGGTCAGCACTAAATCTGTTGTTTCTGCCACCATAGTATTGCTTTAATATCAAAATATTAGTGGAAAGTTGCCGCTAAGCAGAAGGAATCTTTGTGAAAAGTATATTCAGTTGAAGCATGCAAGTGGTTAAATGACATGGTTAGCTGACTGAGCACTATTTTTGCCAGTAGTGAATTATAAACTCCATTTAATGAAGTTGGACTTTTAAACGAACTTCAAAACGGGAATTCATTCTCAAAACTGAACCATTAGGAAACAGGCAATACGATAGCTTCTGTTTATCTCAGCTGCAGACAATGCTATACTCCACCATCCCAGCATGAAAGCGAGAAAGAGCCGAGCCTGAAAGATTCAATATTCACTGTTAGCTTATTAACGAAAATCTATTTGGTGGTCCAACATGTTTTGCTGGTACTGATGAAAAACTGTGCCGGGTTCACAGCACAGTTGAAAATTGGATCAGAATCAGCTGCTATTAATTGTTTCAGTACTTCAGTGTTGGAGCTTTAGTTATAGTTTCAGTTTCAGTCAGTGATCCAAGATAATTTCAGTTCCATTTTCAGTCGATGGACGAAAACGGTTTCAGTTTAAATTTCAGTCGGAAACGCAAAAAATTTCAGTTTTAGTTTCAGTTTTACGCGGAGTTTCAGTTTCCGTTGGAGTTCATTCAAATAACCGTTGTTTGTAGCTATCAGAAATAATATAAATTTCAAATTGACGATTATTTATGCTCCCGCTCCTACTGCAGAATATTAACGAGATAACGGCTTAAAAACTACAAAATATTCATGTTTTGAGGAAATAATTGAAACTAGTTTCAGTCAGAGTTTCAGGTCATTGCTCAAACTAGTTTCAGTTTCAGTTTCAGTTTCACCTTCAAAAATATTGTCAGTTTCAGTTTCAGTTTTAGCGACTGAAACTGAAGCCTGTACAACCTGAAACCTAGCTTCAGTTTCAATGAAACATCACTGCAATTCGAGCTGAAGTCATCAATTTGCAATAATTGATTTAATTCGCTTAATCTCTGATCGCGATTATTCATTTTCAGTAAGCTGAGTTTTTATTTAAACTGATGAACACCGTACACAGAGAGTTGGTTCCGCGCCAAATTTTCTGTAATACCCGACTCGTCTAAACCCAGAATCCGTGTAACAGCTGCAATTGAGCAATGGTGATAAGATACAAGATAAGATAAGTACAAAAATATTAACAAAACAAAGAAGCTGAGCTTTGACTTTTGACTCAATAATAATGATTTAAGATGATTCTTCTGTGTTCAAGCAATTATTCTGAACCCGGAGTTTAACGAGATTTATAGCTGGATTCCCGCCCGGGTCAGGGTATCAGGACCCGGTTGCGTACACGTAACCTCTGAATCGATGCTTGACAAATGAACATTAGTTTTTGTCTTCATTCACGGACACAAATTCTTTTACTTTAGGTTGAGTAGAATTTGCTGGAAAAGGGAACTGCATGATTCGAAGACTATGAACAAACTACGAAACTAAGAAGTCAGGCGTTATGGTTGAAATCGGGAAATGGAACTCAAACGACTTATGTTTGTCGGAACGACGTTAGTTGTATGGTACTCTGCACATTGTCATCGCCGCATACATGCATGTTTGTATGTAAGGGCAAGGAAAATTCAATCTTAGCCCAGAGGTGAAAATTGCTAAGCTCAAAAGCATAACTGTTTTTCGTGTTTTTTGTTATTATAGTTTTTGTGCATAATTGTTCTGTTTAATTTGCTGTTTTCAAACTTTTGACTCTGAATTCTAATTGTAATGATGGACCAACTTTTGTACAGTTTTCCTAATTGTATTTGTAGATCAATGTCGTAGTAATTTCTGTATTCAGTAAATACTGTATTTACTGGCCGATTTCAGTAAATACAGTATTTACTAGTAAGAATGGCATTTTCTTTAAACTTCCTATCTTTACACACCATTTTTACTGAAATTCGTCCAGTAAATACTGTATTTTCTAGTAAATACTGTATTTTCTAGTAATTTCTGTATTTTATGTTTAAAGCCTTTGTCTACTGTGTGTGGTTAGAAAAACAAGGGCATAATCAAAGTCATAGGATAGGTCAACCACATAATGTGCAAAGAGGGGTGCATGAAAACAAATTTCTGAAATTACATAAATTACTAATTGTTTTAGCGTTACAAAACATATACCTACTAATCATAATGAATGATGAATTAATTAAAAATTAACAAAGTTACTTAATGGTTTTAAATCTGATTACGTTTCCAAAGCTAAAAAATTCGCAAATAGCAAATTTAAAACTTTAAGCAAACGTATATTAAAACTTTGGGCAAAACAATTAAGTAAACGCATTAATTTTCAAATAAGATGTCGGAAAAACTGTTTTTACTGTGTTAGGTTAGCGTGAAAGTATTTGTGATTTTGTAAACTATATAGTTTATTTAAGTTCCGAAATTTGTCTCATACACCCCCCTCTTGCTCATTTTTATGTGGTTATGTATGACCTATCCTATGACTTTGATTATGACGTCAGCATGCCCTTTGTTTCCCCAGCCACACACAGTAGACAAAGGTGTTAAACATAAAATACAGAAATTACTAGAAAATACAGTATTTACTAGAAAATACAGTATTTACTGGACGAATTTCAGTAAAAATGGTATTTACGTGTAAAGATAGGAAGGATCTTTTGCGCTTTCCCCCCCCCAGCCCTAACTTTTGATTTTTTTGACCAATAGCTTTGACATTTGGTGTGGGTGCATACTGGAGGCTGCTGAATTCAAAAATTCAAAAATTTTAAAATTTTAAAAATTTTTTAAAAATTTTAAGTTTTTGTTTGGTAAGGGGGGACCAAGGGGAACCAAAAAATTTTTTGAAAAAAATTTTGCCGAAAACTAGCATACAGGGGTTTTCTGGGGCGCTGAGCACGAATCTGAAAACCGTTTTTCGATTCTGCTTTTTGTTAGCTCAGTATAAGCTTACATGTTAAGCTTACAACTTTAGCTTGTACTGAGCTAACGAAAAGCAGAATCGAAAAACGGATTTCAGATTCGTGCTCAGCGCCCCAGAAAACCCCTGTATGCAAGTTTTCAGCAAAATTTTTTTCAAAAAATTTTTTGGTTCCCCTTGGTCCCCCCTTACCAAACAAAAACTTAAAATTTTTAAAAAATTTTTAAAATTTTAAAATTTTTGAATTTTTGAATTCAGCAGCCTCCAGTATGCACCCACACCAAATTTCAAAGCTATTGGTCAAAAAAATCAAAAGTTAGGGCTGGGGGGGGGAAAAGCGCAAAAGATCCGATAGGAAGTTTAAAGAAAATACCATTCTTACTAGTAAATACGGTATTTACTGAAATCGGCCAGTAAATACAGTATTTACTGAATACAGAAATTACTACGACATTTATACAGCATTGTGGACCAATCTTTGTATATACAGCTTTTTGGACTAATCTATGTGACTGAGTTAACTCATTTGCTTTGGACTAATCAAACATTTTGAAGCAGATTTCTGTAAACTAATTTACGCATTCAGGGTTGCATTGTTGGAAACCACTATGTGTCTTTGTCCAAACCTTTTCTAACGTCACCTCACTCTCACTCAGTTCACATGTATCCGTCTCGCTTATTCTGTGTCTCATTTTATCCATTTTATTGAATTTAACTTGGGCCTAAAGGTAAATTGAGTTTTGTGAAAATCACTCTATTTGTGAACGCCAACCAGTCAGTGAATTCTTGTAATTCTATATCGGGAAGCTGTTCAGTTCCTATGACCTGCATCGATCTGATTAACTGGTTGAGTCTTGTAATAACCATCCAGAATGTGTAGCCTGTTAATCTAAAATTATATCATGAGAGTAAATTTATAATTTTGAATTGCCAGATTGCTAACTTCTGCGTTCTGTTGGATGTACTAGATTCGGGATTCGATTTGAGAACAAGGTGGACCAGAGTTTTTGCTACGGAAGCCTAGTTTCCATTGAGCGGTCAATTAATTATTAGGTAACTTAGGGTTTGATAAACTGATCTTGCAAAGCGTGAGCCATTTAACCAGAGCTCAGGTTACAGATTACAAGTTTGACAGATGTATTTAGTGAGAGAGAGCCATTTAACCAGTGCTCTGTGTTTTGTTTGATGAGATCAAGTTTGCCCGACCACCAAACTTGTGCGATTAGAAAGGGCTGAGAGAACAAAGTTCGAAGCTTAAGACTTGCAAAGACCTCTCAGTGCCCAAATTTACGAAAAGAGTTCACTAACAAATCAGCATATAATCGAGTCTGCCAGTCAGTGTGCTATGTATTATTGAATGTATTGAATGGAGAAGTTTAGAACATTATTTGTTCTCGTTCAGTTGTCATTTGTTTTTCGTTTGCCATTTGTTCACGTGCCGTACAGTGAAGGAATTAGACAATCATTATTCCGCTTGTCACAGCTTCCTACAGAACCGTGTTGTCCATCTATTTATTTAGGAATTTGTTCTAGGCTAGCAACGAACTGTGAGTTCATTCATGCGTTTTGAATAATTTTACAAGAACTCAATAATTTTACCTCTAACAACTTTAACTTGTGTGGAGCTAAGCCTGCATTCAAAATAGATGTCCGATTAAAGATTGGATAAAATTACTTGGTACAAGTTTGAGCAAAATGGATGATAAAATTATTTTATTTCCCTCAATCATACTCTTGCTTCAATTAATCACCCTTAGAACTTAAAATTTTTCATAAAAAAGGCTTTTCGCTCAAATTGTTCAGGAGTGTGTTCATGCCCAGCCACAACTCAATTAGCACTAAATTGGTGATAGATAACTGCAATATGGAAAACTAAGATATTGAAATAAATCGAAATTAGAATATAACATATACCAGATGCTTTGTTAATACCAGTGAAGCTAGCTATCACAGAATTGTTGTTTCCTGTATTCTCAGGGGAGAATGTCCAATTCGGAGTTTGCAGGAAGATAAAGTTCAATTGATTCGATGGGTTAATAACTGAACGCATAGCTCAATCGTCAGAGCGCAAACACGACGACAAATCGTTCACATATGTTACTCACAGTTACTGTTTTTTGCAGCTTCTAGCATGCTTTACCGCGGTACACCAGTTAAGAAATTCCTGGCGAAAGCGTCTATAAAACATAAAATTTAGGTAAAAGTATGAACTGACTGAGATTGACATGAAAATGTAGCCGATCATTTGCAAAAGGTCTCTTTGAATGTGAAGTCGCATTAGGTTAATGGCATTTTGTGCACTACACTGACACCGATTTCTCTCTTCATTCGCGATCGCAGCAGTGATGTAATAAGCGATTGTAAACAGTGGGAATTGGATTAGAATGAGCATGGATTGACCCAAATGCAGAAAACCTAGCTCTCTATGCCTTTTATCCGGAGTAGAATTGCTGCTGTGTTTAGCTTTCTTGAATCTGTGTCTTTTAAGCATACCAATGACTGTTAGAACTGTAAATATTGCTAGTAATAAGGTTTTGGGCCAGTATATAACGACATCAAACAATCGAGACAGAGTAAAAACATACAATTGATCGGCTATATCATCGCTCAGGAAATAGTGTGCAGCTGAGCATGCAGACATCACTATGGATATTAACATAGATGTCCAGGTGAAATACGTATTATTAATTTTACCAAAGTGTAGTGGCAGCCAGATGGCTACAGCCCTTTCAAGTGAAATAACAACAGCAATGAAACCACAAAAATTTGCGAGACCATTAATAATTGCCAAATATATGGAAAGGAAAGGAAATTTTCCAAAGAATGATACAGCAATTGCACATTCGAATGCATTTATCCAAGCTAAGACACATGCAATCACTTTATGATACACAAAGCCAAGCTGACTAAACTCGGCCCTCAGAAGAACAACAAGCGTTAAAACGTTTCCGACCAATCCAAAAGTTCCAAAAATTCCAAAACCGACAGCAGTTAACATTTGCGTGACCGAAGATACTATTGCAGCCTTTGCTATGCTTTCATTTACCTTAGGATCCGCAATATTGCCAAAACAGCTGGACTCATTAATAAATACTAGATCTTTCGAGACGTTAACTGACATGTCGGAGGATGTTCTGCATTTGGTGGGCACATGATTCCTGCAATAAGCTTTGTAGATACAACTGACTCATACATGATGACAATGATTTTTTTGATATGTTATTGGTATTCTGTTTTGCAGTGTTTTTGAATTGCAATAACGTTCGCAATTTTGGGAGTTAGAAAGTACATCGTCTTAGAGCTTTATAATCAGTACATTCACATGAATTTACGAAAGAACAAAATTAGCGAAATTTGAGCATTGCAAACATGCCAAAACCTGAAAATTTCTGTTTTCTGTTTCTGCTTCCAATGTTAAAGAGCATAAAAATAGGTTGTTCCGCAGGCTTTAGCTATTTTCGTATCTTAAAGTCCTAGAGTGAAAAATAACCGAAAGGAAACAAGTATATCCTTTGGATAGTTTCATCCTTTGCGGATCGATTAACCCGATGTTGATAGTGGGAGGACTAGCTTAGGGATACTATGCAAAAGTCAATCAATTTCAACATGTTGTAACTGATAGAGTAGAACTGAGCTTAACGTGTATTACGGAAATAGATTAATCTCATGGATTATATTAAATATAGTTTTTGGCACGCTTAATACTACAAAGACAATGAATGCACAGTACTGGTAGTTGTAACTTTATTTGACGACGGTTATTGATGCGTAAGCTGTATTATTGCTGTATTAAGGGGGGGGGGGCTACGAACGGGTTGGCACGACATCGTCGGAGAGAGCTACTTTTTCCCCCAACGTTAGCCAACATATCAAAGTAAGAAAGTTTACGGTGGGCAACAATATAACATACACTGTTGTTGGCAGGACGCCAACGTACAAATTTTGGTTCAAAAAATGGGATTTTTCAAAAAGGGTTTTTCTGCTTTGGTGGACAAACGGTTTGACCAATTCTGAAACTGTCGCCCATAAATGTTATCTGTTACTAGTGCTAAATATTAAAGGTATTCCGGCTTTCGAGCGTTGCTTCGTTCTTCAGCTATACCAGCTCAAAGTTTGAAATTTGGAAAAAATTGCGATGTGACCGTGCGCCGTTTTCGATCTAATTAAATTGGCAGCTCCTAGCCTACTCCAGCTTTCTACCAAATATTAGGCTCTAATAGGGGCAAACTATGTGTCAGTTTCGAGGGCTTTGGTTTTCTGGTTAATGTGCTAGCAAACGTTTGTTAAGAAATAACCCCAATTTTTTGGCCTGAAAAGCTAGCTAAGCGCAGTAGGGTTAAAAAATTTTTGTCTCCGATTTTGCCGAAAAGGGGCTTATAGGGCTTATTTGACCTGCAGAATCCGAATATGAAATCCGTTTTTCGATATTACGCTTCTATCGTTCAGTATGTGCTTACAACTGTCTTAGAGCTTTTTGGAGCGATCGCCATCCATACTTCGAAAAATCAATCTAGCAATCCATACTTCGAAAAATCAATCTAGCATTTCTAAACATTGGAGCGAGGTTTAATGACCTAGCCTTCTGCACATGTTGGTACACTCAGTGGTCTGTACTGCGCACAGCTTCAGCCGATTCTGCCACAGTAATTTGGCGTAATTGACTCACATGTTCGAAATGGCACCAAATGACAGCGACATTATCGATAATGTAATCTAGCACTGCGAATGCAGGGATTAACCAAATCACATCATTTTTACATAAGTTAAGACCGATACTTGGAGTATTAGTTGGAGCAAAGTTGGGTTCATTTGGTAAACCACAGCGCATTAGACGTTAGTTAACCTCCACCCGTATAGACCTGCAACACCCAATTTTTCACACTTTGATTGTATCTCACAGAAAAGTATACATTGATCTAAGGATTATTTTGCATGATGTCAAAGCACTATATGTCAGAACTATATCTGGAAAATTTGGGTACCGTACCTTGTGCATAGCGATCAGGGCGAGGCGAAGTTTGTGTACGTGTCACGTCGAGCATTGGACCGACAACGCCAACTTCTAATGGCTCCACAGGACGCTACGCTGCATGGAATTCTTTCAAACTTTAAACTATTTTACACGAAACCTAACATTATTAAGTGGCAAAAGACTAGCTAGCTTTTCCAACATCGAACTTTTAGTGAAATTCGTGGGCCCCCCCCCTTAAGCTGCTTATTGTTAAGTTGAACTATTTTTTATAGACGGTACTGTAGGTTTTCGTACATGTGAGGTTTTCGAAGCTTCTGCTGAATTGTGTATGGGAATTCTTTGGTAGTGTTGCATAGAACATGAGCTCAAGGATATAATTTCAGTCTACAACTTTCACCGCTTTCATTTTTTTATTCTCAACTGGACGGTTTCTCTGCATTGATTATGAAAATGCCAAGGATGGAACTAGAAGTCTGTAAACTAAACGATTCATTTCAATAGACAATTTCTGCGGTCTGTGGCTAACGAACACTACAGAAAACAAACATGTTAAATTGTTGTGGCTGTATGTGAGTTATGTGCTGTATGTAGTTTTCCTAACGTGATGTATAATAAACGTAGAAATTCTGGACGTTAATCAGAAGCTTGAATGCTTTACAAGTCTTCACTTTAACCACCAGTGAAGCCTTGAAGTAGATTTCTGAAACTAATATGATGCTCCCGTAAGAACATGCGTGTAATCCATTCAGAAACTTCTCATAGTAGTTGGCTACCTTTTTGTTCACATAAATGACTAGAATTGTTGCCTGTGTCAATCAGGGCATCAGACTTACTATTATTATTATTATTATTACTACTATTATCAACTATTATTTATTACATTTATTCATATGAGATCAGATCAGATCAACAAATTTATTATGTTTTCAGTAGTCCAAACAGTTTCTTCTCAGAAGGTAAAAGCATGGACAGTTTTGAATCGCCTAATTGCACTTACCGTCTTGAAAGTAGGTACAAAATGAAAGCGGGATATCAATTGCAATACTAATTGCCACTCTTCGGTTTAATCGACTAAAATGTTGTAAATAGACATTATATCGGCAAATAAAGAGGGTAAATTTAACAAAGTCGAAAATCGTAACGAAACTCTACTGAAAACGTGGGCCTTTCTTTAACAACAACGACAGACAACCCCAGAAAAATAGAACACGAAAGGATGTTAGTTCGTTCGTATAGAGTAGATGACAAGAAGTTTCCTGGAAGTCATTGGGAAAGGTATATGCACTGTTTTGAAATATTTACCGCCACCACTATTTCATAAAAACAAATAAGGTGACAGGTTACTAACCGTGGAAGTGTCCTTCTCTGAAAAAAATCGTGCAAACACAGCTTCGCATTACAGAAGCATTTGCTGGCGAGACGACCATACTATCTCACATTTCTAGATTTTTTTAAAAAGAAGGCTATCCTAAGGTCTGTATATCAGTTTGTATGGCAGTCATACCTGATACCTTATACGACAACATTTCTGTAAAAGCCTAAACCCGTTCTCTGCTTGAACATGAATAGTTCGTTGTTCAGAGTTAAGCTAACTGGGAATAAATTTTATTAGAAAACCTTTGTTGTGCTGGCGCTGAAACCTTAAACAAAATTTGAAACAGAAATAATGAGCACCATTGAATTAAAACAAACACTGTATTTTACCAAGAAATGATCAAATTACACATATTGTAAGGTTGCAGAAATGTTTGCTATTGAAGCTGAGCATGACAGCTTACTTTCAATTACCAATTACCAAAAGCTCTACACAAAGCGAAACTACACATAGGACTGTTCTCCGTGTATATTTTGCCAATCTATTTAGTAGCCTTTGCAAAAACCATCCTTCAAGAGCAGTCGTTTATAAACTCATTTACTGACCAAGAGTTATAGCAGCATGTCACTAAGCCTGCTGGCTGTTATCTGAAGCAAACAAATAGGCCAGGCCCAAAAGGAGAATCTTGCCGCTAAATTGAAAGATTCTACTGAGACGGTGCTTCTCCACTAGTCAATATTTACTAGAGACTTGGACGGACCGCTGGATTGTGATTTTGGCCAAAATTGTGTTTGCAAGGTTTTGTACTCCTATCTACTCACATGAGGAAGTTTGGGGATCCCGGATTAGCCAAATATTAGTAACATTAAATTGGAACAGATGGCATTGTTTAGAATTAGGATGTTGTGGCTTCAGAGTTTTATGTTTTAAAACGAATGTTTGATTTTCTTCGCGGCGGAGAAAAAAGAAAACTATTTTGGGATTTGCAACAATGCACCGGTGTAATGAAGACGCGTAGGAGTTTCACCACAGAACCGCCTTCGCTGTTGTGTAGCATATATGTATTGGGATTTCTGTTCAGGCGGCTTTATATGTAGAGAGAAGAGGGGGTATTAAATTTTTAAATTTTAATTTAATTTAAATTAAATTTTGGTGGACGCCGAACTGCCGGACGCCAAGGAATGAAGGAGAACTATTTGCCGCAAACCTACTCAGCAGTAACCCCGGGCTAACCTCAGTGTACCCACTTACAGTTTAGAAAATTACTCAAATATGGTTTAGAATGGGAAAGAGGCAAAACTGGACAGCATGCGGTTTAAGGTTTTGGCACTATTACTAGCGACGGCCCAAATCTATTTCAAACTTGATGAAACTTAAAATTACTTCTTTTAGCGTTCTAGTACCATTTCGTAGCGTATCGTTTCGTTCGGGGCGAAAGAAATATAATATTAAATCACAAAATAATTTTAATTATTTTATTATAGCTATACTCATTCGAAGGATAAATGGACGAACGGTGGGATTTAGCATCAATGGAAAGCAAAGTGAGCTAAGGTTAGAAAAAGAAAGGGAGTGTAGAGTTTTATGACATTCAAAACTTAAGAAAAGAATAATTTAAATAAGATTTGCAGGGTTCCCTAGTGTGTACAAGTCTGACTCCAACTGAAATTGAGTTAACTACGTACCCTTGCTACTAGTATAAATAAAACTTGTTTTAGAAAACAACGGGAAAAGATAAAAATTTGTGTATCCCTCGAGTCCGGATTCCCGGGGACACTACTCGGGCCCCTTTACGGGGGGCGGGCGCGGGGGCGCAGCGGCGGGCCACTTTTTTACCGGGGGGGAAGCAGAGAAGAGAGGGAGGAACGGGAGGGGGGGCAAGGGAAAGAAGAAAGCAGGGGGGAAGGGGGGGAGGGAGGAGAAGGAGACGCCCCGAGCGCAGGCGGGGGGGGGCGAGGAGGCGGGGGCCGGGAGACAGGAAAGGCGCACCAGGGGGACCACGAGAGGGGGGAGGGGGGAAAAGGGAAGGGGGGGGCGCGGGGGCGGGGGGGGGGGGGGGGGGGGGGGGGAAGGGGGGAATGGAGGGGGGGCCGGGGGAGCGGGGGGGGGGGACGCGCGAGAGCGGGGCCGGGGGGGGGCGGGGGGGGGGGGGGGGGGGGGGCGAGAGGGGGGGGGGGGCGGGGGGGGGGGGGGGGGGGGGGGGCGAGGAGGGAGAAGACGGGGGGGGAGGGGGCGGGCCGGTGGGGGGGGGGGGAGCGGGGAGAGCGGGGGGGGGGGGGGGGGGGGGGGGGGGGGCACAAATACTAGGATATATCGTTATGGGGGGGACACACTGTTCCATCACTTATTGAAGCTACTCCGGAACATACCGGAACACATGCTGACAAAATACACCAACTACACAAAGACAGAAAATGGCTTGGGCACCTTTACATCAAAAACAGCTTACGGCGCAGCCGTGTGGGTAGAATGGTTTAGATTGTAAATAGGGAGACGTTGCAATGAAGAAGAATCGAGGGACGGAAAGCTACAGTTATAAAACAAAACGAAAGTATACACATACACGGAACATACCGGAACACATGCTGACAAAATACACCAACTACACAAAGACAGAAAATGGCTTGGGGCACCCTTAAGCCGCGACGAGTGCGCATAAAACAAAAGAAAAGGGCACTCCAGGAACGATGTACACGAAGTGAAATAACTCCGGGAGAGCCTCCACCGGAGTAAAATTCAGATAAAGAGAATTGGTAGAAGACAAAATTGAGTGCTCTGGAGAAAAGAAGAAAAGAAAGGCCCGAGAGAAATGGAGGTTATCCGGAGTAACTGTTCGGAAGAGGAAATATACATTTTTCCACAAAAATGCAAATCCGCATGGAGCAACATAACATTTGGGGAATGGCAGTGTAATTCTGGGAGGGACGAACTTTAGTGCTTTGGAGGAGCAAAATAATTTGAAAAGAGAAGTGTCAAAGCTCCAAGAAGGTTTCTACCAGTGGCACCTGGCAACTCCAGACACACATAGACATAATAGAATCTGCAATATAAGTGCCGGTGGAATAAAGCAGAGAAATTAAAGCATCTAATCGCCATAGCTGAACAAAACAAATATATTGATGGCAATAATAAGGCAGCAAGTCATGGCAGTAGAAAACGTGCAAAAATTTTGGATATATAAATAAACCCGCGACGATTAGTAAAGAAAAGAGAAAAAGGTACCAAGTAAAAAAGACAGAAAAGTGACCGGAAAAACAAACGTACAATGTAAAGTAGAAGATAGAACGGCCAAGTCGAGCTGGAGCGCACCACACCACCCGGAGTGAGATCTCAGAAAAGTAGAAACAGAAGAACAGAATTTGTTACAGATTTGAAGAAAATTCAACCCCAAAAGGAGAACCCCAGATAGTGAACAAATAGACTCCCTCCCAACCAAGATTAACGCTAAATCAGTAGGGAAACATAAATAGCAAACAACAAAACAACAGTTAGAACAAGAAGGGCAAGGAGGAGTTGGGACGGACGAGGTAGGGGGACACACAACCGGGTCAACACAACAATAATAATGATTAGCACACACTTTCGACTAATAGAACACAAGGAAGTAGTCTGGGCACTGAAGCACAGAGAATCTATCGCACCCTGCCAAAGCCCAAAGAAGAAGCTGGTTACACCAATGAAGACGTGAGATGCAACTGAAGAACCCTTTCGTACCGAAGCAGAATATGGTTACAGAGCGACATCTGTTCCGTCAGACGAGACAGAGATCCAACGAACCATTCTCACAGTATCTGAGTGAATTGCGATCCCTTCTTAAACCGTGTAAGTTTGCAGCAACTCAGGAAGGTATGCTGCGAGATCAAATCGTGGAAGGCAATTACAATCCTAAAATACGAGGAAGGCTGCTCATGGAAAACAATACCACAGTGAAAAAATGCTTCTAGGTATCAGATTGAGATAACTCAGATTGAGAAGGCTTCGTCTGAAGCCAAAGAGCTCATTTCGCAGGAACGATCCGCCAGCCATGTGCGCCATAAGCCTCGCCGCAAGTTCTTCATCTGAATCTGCGTCTGACGGAGGATTACAAAGTTCGAAGGAGGAATATAATGATTGTAGCGCCAGCGGTTCATATAACCACCAACTGTGGAGTCGATCCTGTCCTGTCAACGGAAAAAATGCAACGTTTGCTGAAAGATGGTAAATTATGCCAAAATGTGTTGGAACCGTAAATCTGCAATAACCAAAGTGCATACCATCGAAGCTTCCAATGAACAGAATAGTGAAGATAAAATTGTTATAATTTTACTTAGCTTACTATATTCTGTTAGTAGAATGATCTGATCAAAAGCTATATACATGTTTGTCATTTGTTCTCATCAGTCAGTATCGAGTAATGTATGAACTCTTGCGCAACATTAAAAGTTAGTAGACTGATCTATCAGTAAACAATACAATATTTTGGCGAAAAGGGTTGTGCACCCCAAATCTACCGTGCACCACCTATCTTATATCTCAATGCTATCATCACGCAGTCATACAAGCAGTGGAATTTTACTGAGGATCCATATGATAGTTTACTAAAGGTAATCGTCTATAAGAACCTATTTCTGAAAAAACCTGAAACCACTCTAAAAGCTTGTACAAGAACTCTTCAGTATTCACATTAAGTAAATGAGAACATGTTTGACGAACAAATATTTGATACTGGTATTTGATTTGCCTTGCTGGTGCAAAAAGAGTAAGCAGAGTCTATATAATAGGTTTCAGAAAACTAGGAAATTTTACAAATTGGCATTATTGATATGGTAGCATCAAGAGTAAGTAGTACAAGTAGGCCCCTAAAATGGGCATTATCTCGCAGTCGAGCTAGAAACTATTAAACGATACCGCCCAGCTCAGCGTACATAGTGCAGTTCCAACTTTTCAAAACCTGTGACCGCCCTGCGAAAGCTAGGCTCTGCACACTTTCCCAGCTGATCCCTTTCACCGCAAAACAGACCCTAGTGCACCAAAGTAAATTCGTTTGATATGCTTGCGAGCTGAAGCTCGAAATAAACACGCTGCTCTGTTTTCGAGGTTAAGCAAGTAAACTGAGAGCGAGTGAGCGTACACGCGTTTCGAAAAGGCACTGATCCAAATTGAACACGAGGGGTTACTAGGATCTTTTGTGCAGTCAGCCGTTAGGTTGCACAGCATAGTTTTTGCCCGGATACCAAAGCAACAAGAGTGGCTAAATATGTATATCATGTACTCTTGATAATAGGTAGACCATCCAATGTCTGTAAGCAGAATGTATTTCTATTCTCGACAACTAATCCGACGTCATTTAATCGACTTAGCCAATTAAATTTTATGGCCAATTTTACAGCTGCAGTATATAGTGAAACTTCCGAATTATCGATCCTTGGAATTCACTCCCGAATCTGTAGTAATGGCTAAAACTATTAAAGATGGCTTAAGAGAAAATAAATTGTTGACGACTTTTCTTTGGGTATACAAATGATTTATGTTATTGTTTTGTCTTTGTGCCTGTATTAAATATGTCACAACCACTTAGGCGAACGTTACAAATCGCCAGATCCATTTGTTGTTATAGTGTTCAAATACTTAAACGTTTCTGCCAAATCAGAAATTCCAGAAATCATGATTGTAACAGGCTGCAGCTTAGTATTGCATATCATGATCACAGTTAGCAAGGCAGATTAGATTTTCATTGCTGGTGAACTCCACGAGTAAAAATTGCAACTGGTTAAAACAATTTATAGACTAATTTGCATATTTGAACAGACGTTCTCAACAATCTAGTTCAGATTTTGTAACCAAAGGGGGCCTTGTCAATGCAATTCTACCCAGTTGTTTCAAATTTTAGATAATTATAATTCTAATTAGAACATTTTAAAAAAGTAATTTCCCACCATTTCAACAGCTATACATGATCATGTAACATTCAAGACGTACAGAATAAGTCTTCTGACAAAGTTTTAATCAAATCCCCCTCCAGTGAAAACAGCCAGCTAGGTGAGCTCAATACTGAGCATAGACAGCAACTTATGCTTTGTCCAAAACAGTTCAGAATTGTACTCAAACACTCAAACAATTACAAGTATCTCGCCTCCAGGCGAGATAATAATGATTTTCAAATATTAACGCCCAAAAAAGCTTCACACAAAGCAAAATATCGGTCCATTTCTCATTTTTGTCTGTTCCAAATTAAAAAGTATACATAAGTGTACTGTGTGAAGGATGTCATGAACGATGCCGCGGTTGACTGTGTATGTACGTATGCGTGTCTGTGCGTGTTGTGGAAACGACTTACCAAATACCAATACCAAAACCGCAGAATTGTTGGTGTCAATTGAAAGACTTTATGAGTCAGATTTTATTAAGAAAAGTACAAATTTTCCGGTTTCGAATCAGATTTCATACCCAAATCACACATATGTGTAATTGTATGGATTAGAAGAAGCAGAAGCTTGCCCTAAGAATAACCCTTTAGACATCATATAATGGCAATCTTTAACCACTGCACACACGTATTTATGGTAAAATGCATGTTTAACGAATAAAGTGTGCGCTGAAGCAGGTCTGAGCAACTTTAACCCTTAAATGCATAACCTGGGTCAAATTGACCCATACCTTTGTTTAAACAGCTGTGTACAACGTAGAATGGCATATTAACCGGCGACATCTCTCAACATCTCACAAAATTCTTTGATACAACTAAAAACCAAGTCAAAGTTGCAAGAAAATTCTTGGCTCTTGCCAGAATAAATTATTTTAATAATTTACACATGGGTGATTTTGTTTTCATCCAAAACTTTCGTCAAGCTTGGCGTGTTTTGCTGGTTCATTATGCTGTAGTTTGAATTTCGGTGATTCTACTTGCTGATTAAATTGTTTGTTATTCAGCTCCCAATATCATTTCTCTCGATTAGAATGTTTCTTTTCAGTAGGTTTTGTGGATTGGCATTTGAATTTAAAATTTTGTAGCTCAATAGAATTGACAGTTTGTGAGAGTCAGTGTTGTTTGTTGATCTGGTTTGGAGCGTTGTTGTGGGGTACTTTTGCTTGGATAATTTTTGCTTAGTTGCCAAAGCCAAGATTTTTGCTTGGATCATGTTTCAGTGTTGCCAAAGCCAAGATAATTATAGCAGCTATGTAGTTCACCTGCTCTGTTGACAGTTTTTAGACGATCACTGTATGTTTTGGAAATTTTTGAATAGTGCCCTTTGCCTAAATGATTGGGTTTCTTTGTGCTGTTTCCTCACATAACATCTATGGAAAAGTTGCGAAAAATTCCTTTGTTGTCGGGCCCTGTCGGTAATATCGGTTTGTTCTTTGGTAGTTGATTTGATAGTAGTTTTGAGTGTTTGTTGTGCTGTTTGTGTGGTTGGTAGGGGCAAGTTGTCAAATGGCTGGTACTTCTGCCGCAAAAGCATGACATGTCTTTTTATGTTTGACTGATGTGTCACTTTTGTGTGAATTGTGCTAGCAGTGTTGGCGTTTGTGCTTTTAAATTAGAGTGTTGACGAAACAGATATATTAACTGATTAGCAGGTTAAGGTTTGGTAATTGTGTTGTTAAATTTCAGAGCATTTATTTAATTTTATTCCATTTTTTGTTGGAATGGAACAATTAATATTAGGCTCAATTCACCGAAGCAGCAGAAGGTTTGATGATCAGTGGAGTGGTCTACAGTGCACTATGATGTGCTTATTTGCCCCCAGTTATATTTGGTTAATGAATGTGGAGTTTGACCAGTCGTTGAAAAGTCATATAGATAGAACTGTTTCGTTGGGTCATGATCATGAAGCATATGTTGATTTGTTAATGCTGCGAAATGTTGATCACAGAGACTTGCTGGGCCATCAACCACTTCCTACTACCTGGAAAATTGAGGAGAATATTGTTACCTGCCCATTTGACAGACAAATTTGTTCACTTGAAATCAATGAAAACATTAATTTGCAAAATTTTGATGCTGCAGAGAACACACTGTTTGCAAACAGCAATGCAGGTGTTTTAACAGTAGGTATGGTGATGTTTGCCTCTATAACTGTTAGTAAAACTGTACGAAATTACTCTAATAAAACGAATTATCTGTCTAGAATTTAGCGACACTAAGATCACAGGTAACTACGTGGTGTGCGATGCCAATAGAACTAAGACATAAGTTAACTAGAAAACATTAAACAACACTGAAATTACTGTCAAATCCACGAACTGGACCACACAAGCCTCAATAAAATAATTTCCAAAAAGATACTTCAAAAGTAAGTCAACATAAGCGCCAATCAAAAACAACTTCACAGAACTTTGTCACCTAAAGCGAATCCCCAAAGATTGGACCAAATCGACCAGAACCTTCGACCACTTTGCAACTCAATCCAATCCCAACTGACAAATCAAGCGTGAACCAAATTGACAAATTAGCTAAAGTACCAACGAAATTAGACACTATCTGCGAAAACACTGAGTGTTTACTTTCTCTAAATGTTTTCGATACAAATTTAAGAGTGCGTGGTAACTTCACACAATTTCTATCTTAACTCCACGCTTCTTCACAGTATGTAATAGTATCGCTGTTGGATGTCTTCGCGATAGTTATTTTGTTTTTGACTAGCACAATGCGGTTCATACGTTTGCCTCAGTGACAACTTTTACTGACATTGCTGGTTTAATTAAATATATTCAAAACGTTCTTTTGAGGGGTGACTTAGAGTATGAGATAACGCCTGTTGCTTTTGAACTAGTTGAAGAGGGAAATCCGTTTTTGCAGTAAATTCAGAATGTACATGTTGATGCAGTTGTAGACATCTGAGTTTTACCAAGCAAATTCTTCAGATAAATTTAGGCAGGATAACTAACAGAAAGACCAAAGACGTAGCTGAAGTGCTTTCTGAGCAAACTTCCGAAAAGAAGTCGAGAGCTGGTAGTACGCAGTTAGGTGCTCTTCGAAAGAAACTAAGTGGAAAGTCACGAAAGATTACGTTTAGTAGCATCGAAAGTGAAATTGATAGGAGAACTCAAATATCCTACATCAAAAAGAAAACGGGACCACTTTCACGAACAAAATCAGTTTTAAAGAACGCTGAACATAAACTTACAGAAGATATTTGTTGCTTGATGTTGAATTGACTTTTACTATTTATCCTTTATCCGTATGATATTGTCAGAGATGTTGTGGAGGAACTTCACAAGGCAGCAAAAAGTAATCTGAAGAATTTATTCGCTTGTGATTCTGAGCAGTTTTTGAAAGTTATTTCGTGCATGCCAGAAAATGTTTGCAGCATGTGTGAAAGAATTTTGTTTGCTGAACAGGTGTCAAAAGTAACGATTGAACAGTCAGAGTTAGCTGACATTGAGGCTATGTTGTGTATCTGTTTTCCGTGTGCGAAGTCCATTTCTGATGGATCTATCTATTAGTGCAATGGCAGCTTCAAATAATTTGCAGATAGATGTACCGCAAACTGAACTGTTAAAACTAAATATTGTTGAGAAACTGTTTCTGTGCAAGGTACAAACTTATTTAACATTGATCACATTACCTGGGGGTCAGTATGGTGAGAAGGTTTGGCTGTGCATTTTTCTCATGACGTTGACCATTCGTTAAGCATGCTGTCTAAATCTGTTGATGACTGTAATGTGGTTTGCATAACCGGGAGTGTTGAACATGAAATCAATCCACTAAGAATCGTTTTGCATTGAACTGGTTACAAGTGAATATTCGTTTTGCATTGAACTGGTTACAAGTGAATAATCCTCTCTATGAAGATGTGGAAGCAAGTATGAGTAATGTATCTGTTGATGCCACGGCATATGAGGATGTTGACTTTGAAGAGTTAGGTTCAGTACATGTTGACAGCTCTAACTTAATCATTAACTTCCCTGCAAGCGAAAAGTTACGAATTAGTTATTTGGATGTAGAACATGCTGAAGCATTAGCTTTCCCGTGGTTGTTTTGGAAAGGAGGAAACTACTTTATTCTATAGAAACCTACTTTCCTATTGAAGTTTTATCAAAGCCGGCTACTTCACAAAGTTCCAATATTTAGGCTAGACATTCCTTACTTAATTGTTGCTGTGAATACGTATGAGCGAGACGTTTTAGCTAAATTGGTTGGGGTATATTCAAAAATTGTGAAACCAGGTCAGGCATGTAGACCTAGTGTACTGGTTCCGGTTACAGCGAAAAAAGCTGTCCAGTCATACAGTTGCAACATCGATCAGCAAGTTACGCAGTCATACATGTTTGCTCGTTCAATTAGGGGAACAGCCGCCTTTTGGAGAAATGAGCTGTGGAAGCTGCTTGCTAGAATTCGAACTTTTAGGCCCACCTGATTTGTTTATTACTCTCAGCGCTGCAGACTTTCAGTGGCAGGAAATGAAGAAACCGCAGCAGACGAAACTAAAGTTCCTTCGCAGTGTTGACTTAAACTGTATTAGTTTAGATAACTTTGTTCAGAAAGATCCTGTACTAGCTGTTATCTGCTTTCATATACACTGGAATGCTTTTTTGAAGCATATAATTAAAGGTAAGTCAAACCACTTGGTACTGTACAAGACTACTGGGCTAGAATTGAGTTGCAAAATAGAGGATCTCCTCACGAGCATGCATTTTTTGGTTGGATGGAGCACCTTCAGTCTACAAGGGTTCAGCCGCTCTGGATCATACAATTTTCATAGATTCCATGATTGCTACAGAAATACATAGCGACGACGACGATTTGAAATTGTTAGCTGAATCAGTGCAGACGCATCATCATAGACGTAGATGCTTAAAAACAGGAGGTCGCTGCCACTTTAAGTTTCCAAGACAACCAGCACAGGTAACTCGAATAATTAAGGAAAAGGTCGCAGTAGTAACACATTCTATGAAACTAAACGCGCTTCTGATGCAACAATGATTAACGCATACAATCCTAAACTGCTTAAATTGTGGAGAGCAAATATGGATATACAGGGTGTGAATGGTGCGTATGGGGTTGCTAATTACGTGTGTGATTATATATTCAAAGCCGAGCCTGACGAATTACGAAATGCACTTTCTGATTTGCGGTTAGACTTTATCTGAAAGCACTATTGTCTGCAAAACAAGAGAGAGCTTATTTAAATTAGTTATGTGCATTCTTAAAGATAGACAAATGTCTACTCAAGAGGCAGCATTTCGAATTTGTCATTTACCGCTCGTATACAGCTCCCGTAAGGTTGTTTGTTTGAATACAGTAGTTCCAGAGAAAAGATACAAGCTACTTAAAACTTATGACGAGCTTGTAGAACTTGACGAGCAATCCCTCGATGTTTTTGATAAAGGTGTTGTTGATTACTACACCTTGAGACCAGAAAATTCAAATACCATTAGTTTATTTCATTTTATGTCGTGGTATACTATAATTATGTTATAGAACAAGTAGCTGTGACAATAATTTTGTTTGACTTGACGACACATCACGAATTAGCAAACGCAGATTCGCTGCCTGCATTCGGACATCTACTTTTCACAAAACAGTGATGCTCATTACTATCATCTCCTAATGCTGCATTTGCCGTTTAGGAAGGAAATTGAAATAATGCAAGGTAATGCATACAGTAATGCGCGCGAAGCTTTCTATCAGCAAAAGAACAAAATGGACTTTGGGCAAACACGTAACGAAGAAATGCTGGCGGAGATTAATGAAGCAGTGCCGCGTTTAATATGCATAAAATAAATTTTGGATGTTCCGAAATACACAAATAAGGAAACAAATAATATGAATTTGCAGCTTTAAACTTTTCTGATGCAGTTTTCGTTTCAGCTCCGACAGGCATTGCAGCGATTAATGTGCAAGGTGCGACAATTCACAGTTTGTTGAGGCTTCCTGTGCAGCATGGAGGCGAGCCGAGTTATACCGAATTAACTGCTACAACATTGAAAATGTTGATGCATAAAATCAAATTTACTAAGTGTATTGTAATTGATGAAATTAGTATGGTAAGTGCAAAAACGCTTGAGTACATTCATTGCAGGTTGTGTTCCATAAAGCAGTGTGAACAATCATTTGGTGGTGTAAGTGTGCTTTTTGCTGGTGACTTTTCCAACTAAGACCAGTAAGAGGGCAGTTTGCGTTCACCAACAAAGAACTGTGGGACACGATAAAGCCACTGTTCCTTAAACAAAGTGTAAGGCAGTGTGAAGACCTACAGTTTGTCAAACTGTTAAGTAGAGCACGTTTAGGAATGCTTACTGATGAAGATTTGAAATTACTGCAGTCGAGATTGCTAACACGCACACTTACTTCTCAGCTAGACTCAGTAAATATGCTCACATGCATGCTACAATAGCAAGGGTGGCAGCTCACAATACATTTCAGCAAAAACTAATTAGCCCCAACGCATAAAAGCTAGAATCAGTTGACATGTTTAGCACAACGAAAGTAGCTGCCGGTTGTACTGTCCCGTCCAGCATGCTGCCAGGCACAGAATCAGATGCTGGAGGCTTTCCACACTGGAACTATCTAGGTGCAGTCGAGTTATGCTGGTAAGAAATTTATGCATAGAGGGTGGACTAGTCAACGGTGCTGTAGTTACAGTTGTTGGGTTTGATACAGGGAACAAAGAAGTAATTGCTATCTATGTAAAATTCGATGAAGAATCAGTAGGTACAATGTGTAAAAACAGGGAGGAAGGATATGTAGAAATCTTTAAAAAGGTTGACTATACATATAAAGGAAGATACATGACACGTATACAATTTCCTTTAACACAAGCTTGGGCATGCACAATACACAAAGCGCAAGGTGTATCGCTAGCCAAAACCATTATTGACATTGGAATCGGAATTTTTGCTCCAGGCCAAGCTTACGTCGCCTTACGAGTACACTCCCTCTCTGGGCTTCATATCTTAACATTTGCTTCAACGCAAATCTATTGTGACAAGCATGTAATAATAGTTGAAGCAGAAATGTGGATGGAGTTTTTAGAATTTAAAAAACATTTGCACACTTCTTCCAGTAATATACATTTGTCCGGTTTTTCCCGTACACGGAAAAACGAAAATATAACACTTTTCAATGAAATTAAATTTTTTGCTTTTTCAAACACAGCAATACGATGAAAAAATGAACTCGAATTCATTCGACACCTACCCCGCAGGGGTATCTAATGCTTCATGCACACTTCATGCAGATATACAGCGCCCGCGATATACAAATAACTGCTGCTGAAAGCATGATGCGCAATGGACAGAACCACTTCAAACATTGTGCTAAAGGCCAGATATTAAGAAATCACGACATTTTTAGATGAAACAATTAATTTTGCCGCACATGAATTTTACAGCACTGGCAGCAATTCCTGATGGAACAACAGAGCTTACACAAACTACAGTTATCAGAATTAAAGTTAAAGAAGTGGGAGAAATTAAACAATACACAGGAGTATCAGGAATGAAACAATTCCGCAACCTAATGATATACGACAACAGTGATTATGCAGTTGCGTCAGTACATCGTGTTACGATTCTGCAAAGTTTCTTTCGTGAAAACTGCAGCTACTCAATTTGTGGTTTCAAGGTTGACAGAAGCGACAGAAAAATTCTTATCACAAACGCAACAAGAGTAAGAACCGTGTTTACATTAGAACGCTGTAGAACGCTACATAAAGTTGCACGATGGCATTGGAGGATCGGCAGAGTTAGATTGTGGAGACGTCTGTCCCCAATTGCTGCCAATCTCGACGTGAACACGGAAATACGACTGACAAATGTTCAACGCTATTTTCTACAGAGAAAGAAGAAAACAATTCTGACATCTACAGATATCACGGACTTAGAGGAAAGAAAGTTCATAGAGCTTAGCAGTAACTGGTCAAAAGCCTAACACAATGATCAAATGAAATGCAACAGGAAAACCAAAACCCAACAAAATCACAAAATAAATATTTTCAGATACTACCCAGTGGAACTGTTGTGTTTGGAGAGGACTTTGAATATACGGATTCAGACAGTGAAAACAACCGACAGTACTATACAATAACTGGTAAGTCTAAGAAAATATTAACTTAATCACCAGAATACAAAGAAACATGCAGACACAAAGAAAATTGTCGACTTGAGAATACTACGTTTACTAGTAGAACAGTGCAGGAAAGAAAGAAATGATGATGCAATGCTACACGAGCTAGGTACGTTCCAACGTTATCCGCAAATCCAACGGAACAAACGCTATTAAAATATTCAATATAGCAAATTCCTGATTCCAGGAACAGACAAATTCATACAGGCAAACCACTAACACAATGATGTACATTAATGTTTTCTCTTCTAGGTGTTGGTACAACAAAAGTGTTTCCCACATGCGTGAATCCAAAATGTTTCGGGAAGAAGGCCCGTCAAATCAACGCAAGTAAGTCGATGGAAATGCCCGAAATGCCCGAAAAATACCCAACAATGAACAGATGCTCACTAGGAATAACAACCCACGTATTCATTGAAGATAGGCAAACATCAGCACAACATGAATTTCTTCTATTTCGAACATCAAGCTTGAAACTGTTGAGTTATCCAGAAAGTACAATGTACGACGACTCAATCACAGAGGAATACTTAAAAGATGTCTTAGTGGAAAAGCTCCCAATTCGAATCCTTGGCAAAGCACAAGTGTCAGAAAGACTCCTTATTGATGCAAGTAACGAATAAACTGAATGAATGTGTGTCTGCGTGTTTGTGTGTGGGGGTACGCAGGCCCAAAGATCTATATTTTTCACGTAATCAATGAACTCATTATGGTGTACAGTAACTTTTAAATGATTTCAGACAGTACTGTCCAGTCAGGATGAAGCAAATACCGAATGAAGAAATTAAAAACAGGAAAGAGAAGATATGTTGAAAATAAGAACAGCAACAAGAAGAAATAACAAAAAATAATAGAAATAAAACAGAATAAACATTGCCAAATTCGACTGTAAAGACAGCGACTAAACAAACAATACATGACTTAATACAACTTAACTTGCCATGACTAAACAGACACAATAACCAGACACAACTCAGCTGCTAAGCAAAGAAAAAAACCAACTGAAAGCGCCAGGAAAACTTTTCTAAAAGAAATACTTTAACAGCTACAGAAGACGACGACGAAACACAACAACTGCTGATAGCAAAATGAAACTCAGCAAAGTCATGCTAACTTTGTAACAAACTGCTTCTTGTTCGTATTAGAAACCAAGCAGAAATCTTTTGGCAGCATGGTGACTAGGACTACTCTGCTAGGTTTCAAAGACCAATGCTGTCTGTCCCAAACAGTCTTAGTCTTGTGAAGTAACGGGACAATGTCTGAAAAATTATGGAACCAGTATCGACAACAAACAGTTATAAACACTACGTTTGGTAGCTCTCAAGAGCTGGTAGGAGAGTCCTATCTATCCAAATCCCTAGGCTCTCAGTTCTTCGTGGTAGGAACTGTGTAGTCAACGGGGATTGATTTGGAAATGGTGTTTACGTTACTTTTCTCTCAGAACTAGTATTGTGGGGTGATTTTGGGATTCAAAACTATTGCTATTTTGACTGATCGCCATATGTGCCTGGGCTTTGCCAGTTTGTCTAGAAATTGTTTTCAGCTTCTGTCCCCCGAGCGTTAACGTCGGTAAAATACCTTTTCATTTAATGGTTAAAAGACCTGCTGTACTGAGTCGCAGCAGTCGCAGTTCTGGAACTCAGGATGGTCATGCTTTATCGGAATATACGGGCATAGCTAACTTTCTCGTTTCCTTTTTGTTGTATTTCGTGACGGGACAATGTGTTTTTGTTCAGTTACGTAGTAAGTAAAACCATTTTTGTTTAATTTAATATGTTGGGTATTAATGTTGGTTACTGTATATTATAATAGGCATTGTGTTTTGTTGATAGTTTACTTGCCTGTTTTATAATTGTTGTGTTCTGGTCATGAATATAGCCAAAAAAGAAGGAAGCCGAGTGGACTAAGGCGCCAGAAACTTAGTCCGTGGATCGAGTCCCAAAACACAACTCTTATTGGACTGTCTCTTGGTCTACATCGCTTCACCGTAAGCTACAGACAACCCAGCTGCCCATCCATAACTTGTCCGTGAATCGGTGCAACTGCGGTGGGAAGGTACGGGAGGCTGTGGTCTGGCGAAATGCCTGATGAAGGGCTGGTCTCCCTTGCACAGATGTAGTTCGTCAACAATTATGTAGGCACTCCTGACTTCGTGCTGAGAATCTGGATGATAAGCACTGGTACCCTACAAGCTTCTGTAGTTTGGAGTTCTCCCAAGGGTCGCTTTATTTTAGTTCTGCGTGCTGGGAAATCCCAGCACAGCCGCCACCTCTTTCTGTCTCTCCCTCTCCCAGTTCTGCTATTCCGAAGATTTTATGAGGCTAAAGAATCATCAAATTATGCTTTACATTAAATCCAGACATGTGCAGGAGGGGAAGTTCTGAGGGGGCGGGGGGGGTGAGCCGGCGGCCTAAGGCCGCCGGAAAACCGGATGTTACCGGTTTTTTGCCCAAAAAACCGGAAATATCCGGATTCTCGGGGGGGGGGGAGATCCAGGTCTGGGGGAGCTCCAGGTCTGGGGGGAGCTCCAGGTCTGGGGGGGGGGTGGAAGCCCCCCAACCCCCTCCCCCAAGCATGTGAAGCCCATCATACATCTGCTTGTGGGGGTTGGAGGTTTCACCCTTTCCAAACCAGGAGCTCACCCTCCCCACAGAGGAATCCCTCAGCCTTCTTTCAGAGTCCGGTTTTTCTAGGTTTTTGGCCAAAAAACCGGAAAAATCTGGTTAAGGCCTCCGGTTCGAACATCCCCCCAAGCGTCACCTCCTGCCCATGTCTGGAACAAATCATGCGACAATATTATTAGCAAAAATCAGAATCTAAACGTAGCTCATAGGTTTGTCATTGGCAGCTCATACTTCTAGCACGCGAGTGTCGCGCCCTAGGGCCTCTCACTTGATGAATCTACAGTTCAATGTATGCAAAACCGTGCTACAAGGTATACTTGTATAACAAATAATTCCAAACTTTTATATCTACAATTTAAAAGCTATTAAAATGCCAAAACATCATTTTTATTGAGATAAGATCACATACTGTGTTTACGTAATCTCCGTGCTACAAATTATTTGTAGCACAATCCACGTCAGAGCGTGCTCTCATCTATATGTAGGAGCGAATCTTCAGTTGAAAAAGATATGACTTATACAAGTATGTAGTACTCAACAAATCTTCATTCGCCTAGCTAAATGCTGGCTTGCTGCAACGTATTCACTAATGGGTCGGGGAAGGTTGGGTTGGGATGGGCTGAGCGTTCCCATTCAAATGGGTGTTTCATTGTGTACATATGTGTGTTATGTTATTATTGACTGGGGGATTTTCTAAGCCTTGCCCCCTGGCGATCTTAAATAAACATCTCCCATGCTTTCAGTTGGGCTATTATCGTCTTGCTTACTGCCTTGCCTGCCTGTAGAAACGTTTTCTGTGCACTCACCTTGTGTCACTTGACAAAGCAGCTGGTTCCCCCACTTGTGTTTCCTGTCTCCATGCTCCTGCATGGTGTTTTTACCCAACGTCGCCGATAGCACGACCGTAGTTATTCATTATCATTAATATTATAACATGTATTTCTGTGTGTACTGGTTATATTCGCTATTACTGTAGCCGTACGCGCCATTATTATTCTTATTATTTTTGGCTTATTTAGGATTAGCTGTGCTAGTTTGAACCTGTAACAGCAGTTACTGGCGAGATTCCCCACGAACTCGTGTCTTGTCCAGTGCGTTTGTATTGAAACAGGAAAAGTTAGCAGAGTGCCAAAAGTTTATCCATTGGGCGAAGTTCCAATAGCAGGCTTGCACATTGCTAGACAGCCTCAATAAAAAGTCTACGCGTGTCCGGATCTGTAGCAGGTCGGCTACCCAGTTATAATTGCATACGGATTCTTGCATGGCCCAGGTCTAACTTCACTATATGATTTACCGGTTTACCGAAATTGCAAGGTTCACGTCGAAAGTGTATGTTGTCCAAACTATTTAGTAAAATTGCCTGTCTTAACACAATTCGTTTCTATACAAATGAAGCTCAGTTACAAAAGAATCTCTAACAATACAGAGAATACAATAAGAAAAGTACAAATTTAACCTAACCACACAACGCCCACAGCACAACTGGTTGACTGGTTGTTATTCTCTGAAAAAGTGACTTTTTGAGTTATAGTTTGGCCGAAAGAATCTTTCATCTTTTGCAAACAACGATTTTAGTTGAAACTCAGCTAACATTAGGCTTTAACAACCCAAAGTTTACTGAATCTATCTCATATTCCACATCAGGTATGTCGTCATTCGTCAATATTGGTAAAACATATGCTATCAATGCATTTTAAAGTTCCGAAAGCCACCTGATGGGAGAAGGTTTAACAAGGGATTGGCAGCGAAGGAACGTTCAATTGATCCGTCACTGGGGTTAATAACTTAAGGTTTTATTACTTAAACAGTTACTTTACATATAGTTTTTCTTGAAACGTGTTTCTTCATGCCACAAATAGCAACGATAAATGGTTTGCTTTAACTTGTACACAATTACTCTCTATCGCGATTTCTAGCTGACATTACAGTGCGAGTGGACCACCAATTAACGCACACCTGTCGAAAGCGTCTGTTAAACATAATATTTAGGTAAAAGTACGAACTGACTGAAATTGCCAAGACAATGTAACCGACCGTCTGAAAAACGTCTTTCTGAGCGCAAAGCCGTATAATTCTAATCAGATTTTTCGCGCTACATAGGAGTTTACGCTTTTCATTCACGATCGCGAATGTAGTGTAATGAGCGCTTGTAAACAGTGACAGTTGAATTAAAATGGGCATGGCTAGGCATAAATGCAGATAACACAACTCTTTATGCCTTTTATGCTGAGTGGAAATGCTGCTGACGCTGGCTCGCTTAGATCTGTGTCTTCTTAGCATACCAACGACTGTTAAGATTGTAAATATTGTCAGCAATAAATTCTTGGCCCAATACATGACGTCCAAAAGTCGGGCCAGAACTGACATGTACAATTGGTCAGCGGTCCTCTCCCTCATCAAATAGTATGCTGTTAAGAATGCCGGCGCCGTCAAAGATACTAACACAGATGCCCACGCAAAACACTTGTTATTAATTTTAGTAAAGTGTAGAGGCAGCCATATTGCAACTGTCCGTTCAAGTGAAACAGCAACAATAACAAAACCACAAAAATCTGCGAGCCGATTAATAATTGCAAAAAACAATGAGTGAAAGGGAAATTTTCTAACAAATGATACAACAGTCACACATTCGACTGCATTTATAACAGCCAAAACGCAAACAATCAGTTTATGATACACAAAGCTGAGCTGGTTAAACTCCGCTTTCCGAAGAACAGCAAGTGCTAAAATGCTTCCTACCAATCCAAAAGTGCCAAAAATACCGAAGCCGCTGACGGTTAAAAGTTGCATCACTGAAGATAACGTTTCAGCCTTGGCTATGCTGACATTTACCCTTGCATCATAAATACTGTCAAAGCAGCTGGACTGATTACTAAATACCGAATTTTTCGAGCTGTTAGTTTCCATTTCAAGGCACGCTCTGCGCTTACTGGATACCTGATGTCTAAAAAGGCTTTAAACTACTAGCTGCAATTCACCATTAAATTGTTATAGTTAGTCAACAATTAATCTCAATTTTAATCTTAAGGCTGTGTAGAGTCGTAGGATATAATCAGCAATAATAAGGCATATAATCAGTTGGTGTTGTGATACACTGATACCGAATGATTCGGTCATATCGGCCTATTGAGCCATTTACCGTATGTTTAGGAGCCGTCACATTTATTATTGAAAATGCAAGTTTTGCATTAAATAACATGATTGATGTACGCCTTTCATTAGGGTTTCTTTCATTAATTATGTTTCTTTCTTAACTCGTATTAGCACCCGAATTAGCTTGACTAGAATCTGTATTAGTTTCGCTCTTTAATTGTCGAATGAATTTATCGCCTGACAGACAGTAAACCGATCCTGCTGTGAAGTGAGTAAAACTGAGACTGAAGCACTATTGAGCACTGAGCACTGAGCACTGAGCACTGAAAGATCAGCTCAATTGCACGGATTATATTAAAGCTTGTGCATGCGCTCCACTTGCTGGCAAAGCTAAATTATAGTTGGTTTCGTCAGTAACTTTATTTCGCAGATTGGTTAGCTCATGCGAAAATAGTGAATGACAAGTATTGAATGACAAGTAATTCTTCGAAAAGCCGTTGTGAAAAGATAAATTTAGTTGTTGCAACTGAAAAGTAGCCCACGCCCAATGCAAGTGTTCCAGAGACTAGGAAGTTAGTTTTGTGTGGTAGTAGCAGCATTAGTTGACAGAAACGCTACTGAAAGGGCCTGAATATTCTCTAACCATGAATTGGACCTATTCGGTATTCACAATTAAGCTAAAAGGATAATATTTTGGATGAACATATTTGGGTTTGAGATTGTGAAAGAGGTTTTCAGAAAATTGGAAACGATTAGAATAAGCACGCTAGAACTAAATTAAACTCTCTATTTGACCAAAGAAATGATCAAGTTCCAGTTTTATTAACGTGAGATTACAGATCAATGTCGAAGCTGAGTAGTGATTTTGTTGACATGTAGGCAACGACTACCAATTATCAGTGACGATGAAGCTTCATAGCTCAAGTTCAAAGCTAAAAATCTGTCATTGTGCAATAGTCATTAACGCTTGTCGTCATATTGGTTAAATACAAAGAATAAACAGTACTGTATTTGTTACAGCAACATTTTGTAGTCCCAATAGAATAAATGGTGTTGCAATAGCATTCATTTGACAGTTTGTTGAATATAAGTTATTAGTTATATTATAGTTATATTTTATATATTTGGGGATTACTGATATTATGGTTTTGTCGTTATTTTTGTCCTACGACAACGTGAAGATAATAAGATATATCGGGAGTGGGTGTTTGGGATGACCTAAGGCGATTCACGTATGGTATGTATAGCATAAGAAATTCATATTTGCTATTTGTGATTGCAGTAAATAGACTCTTTGCTGTGTGTATCCCAAAATCTTATTTTCGATTTTGTACTAAGCGTATCCTTTCAATAATGATAATATACCGATAATGTTTCGGAGTTGATCTGAACGCCCTTTGGCAACTGAAAGCAGTTCCTTAGCAGCCATTATGAAACCAAGCAGTTGCATAATGCCAACAGTTGTTTCTGGCACCAAAATGGCAAAGGAGATGCCCACGGAAAGTCAGATCGTGAGAATAGTCCAACGACAGCAGGCAATCTGGTGACGATATGTTGACCACATTGCTTCGATCTGGTGGAGGACCTGGCTGATGCGGTTGATCAGGGGCAACCGGCATTGGCGCTTCCGGAGGGGGAAACGTCTGTTTCTTAGGATTGCTTCTAAGCTCACTGTCGCTGTCGCATGCGTCCACAGTCTGAAAACACCATGCGGGATCGAAGATTGTATCGATTGTAAGTTTGAGCTTGAGCAGTCGCAACAACTTTATTCTTTGCAATGTCAGTGTTTCTAGGTTTTAAACTGTTTGAATTTAGCTGATCAGTTCTAAGTTTACAGGGTATCGTGTTGTCTATGTGGCCACTTTGCTGTTTCGGGCGAGGCTGTGTCTAGGTAAATGAAGAGATTGGGCAGCTTTACGTCTAGGACACGAAAAGGTCCTGTAAACTTAGCGGTTAGTTTGGGGGACATCCCCATTCCGTTTTGTGATTTTTGAGATAAACCAAATCTCCTTTAGCACATGTGTGTGTTTTAGCCTTTTAATCATATTGAAGTTTATAAGTTTCTTGCGCTTAGAAAAGAGCTTTCTGAGCAGCGTTCCACGCATAACGTCAGTTGAGACAGGTAAGATTCCGTCTCGTCATAAGATTGCCGATGAGGATACATAATCAATTCAATCGGCAGCGGTAAATCCCTTCCAAAGAGCAGGTAGAAAGGAGATTCTTTCGTGCTTGACTGAGGTCAAGCCCTCATGCTGAACACAGCGGCTGACAAATACTGATCCCAGCCATTTTGCATCTTCGAGGGAGTAATGTTTTGATGCGACCCTTTTGGTTTTGTTTTGATTTGATTTTTTTCTGTTGTTGGAATTTTTAACCGATTTGATTTGATTGATTTTTTGGTCGTCATTAAAACAATTGATTTGATTTGATTGATTTTCACATTTGATTTAATTTGATTTTTACTTTTTGGAAGTTGCAATTGATTCTTTTCCTGATTTCAATTGATTCGATTTGATTTGATTTTTCAAATTTTTTGTAGGTTTTAGATATCCAAGTCATATCAAATTGAATAATCATATTTAATATGTGCTGTCGACTCGAAACAGATAAAAACTGCAAATTTTTTGTTCACTGTTTTTATTTTTATTCACCGCATAAACACACTGCATTCGAGCACCCCTAGTGGATACTCTGTTGTTGATTAGTGCTCGATGCGGTTCCCATTCTTAAAATCGGTTTCAGGTGTGGCTCCAATTTTAGCTTCCGTTCTATTCAGCTTTGATAAAAAGGCACATGAATCAAAGTGTTTGTTTTTCACATGTATAATCAAAAACAAAATTGGTATATGTTCGACCGTTGGTATTTGTAATGCGGTATAACCACACTTTTGATTCCTAGGTGGAAAACTTGAGCAAAAAATACATCGAATCGCTATTCGCGACCTCAGCATCGGCTGAAGGCGTGGTCAGGCGCGGGTATTCATTACTTGGAGCTCTTTATAGCATAATGTAGCAACATTTTCTCTTTTTAATGAATGCAATAAAATTAATTTTGGTTTTCCAAAATGTTTTACTCCCTGTTAATAGTAGTACAATTTTCTAGTTTTTGCGGACTAGAACAAATTGTTTCTCGAGACATGGGTTATATATATATATATATATATATATATATATATATATATCATTCAATTCTTCTATCAAATACCTAGAAATCCTTTTTGAATTATTACGAAATCAACCGCTTTAGAATTCAGCAAAAGTGAGTAAATATAGCATAATCACAAAGTTTAATATAAATCCAACGATATAAAGCTTTCGTAGCCACGACGACTCCTATTGCGCCCACAATGTAAACAATTTCCCTATTTCAGCTGATATCTGAGAAGTTGTGCTAACAGCATTGATTTTCCACAACCAGTGTAAACAATCCAAAAACGAGCTAAGATGGGAAATTGTTTAAAAATTCTTTGCGCGGGCAATTTCGATGTTCAAATTTTTAAACCCCACATAGATCACACGAAAGCTGACACAAAAACTGTTCTGAAAATCCAACTGAAAATTTTTTCCATTAAGTGTGTCGCGAGTATATAGTAGCCAGTCAAAGTTGGAAAGCGGCAAAGATCAAAGGATTTTGAAAATCGAAAAAATTGAATAGCTATCGCAATTCTTGGCGAAATTAGCTTATATACATATTCGGGATGCAATATGTTTGGGACATGTGCTAATTTTTCACCTAACGGCTAGTTCCTCTCATCTACTGATCTTTCAAAACTTAAAATATCGCTTCTTATGATGAATTCTAATTTTTCAAATTTCTTTTTCAATCAAAAGAAAGTTCATGCCTTGACGGTTCAGAAAATATATACATTGCTGCAGCAAAAAATTAAACGTTAATTCGATAAACAAAACAATTTCGCTCCCTTCATTTTGGTCAGGCTTTAGTCGAAGCAAAATCGGACTGGCAAATTATTCCCACGGTGAAAAATCAGTCTATGACAATCGGTCTGTAAAAAATCAATCAGTTTTCCGAGGGGAAAAATTTGCCGGCGACAGCCGGCAGAAGCTTTCTGGTAGACCTGATCCGAGCACTAGTAGGTAAGGGAGGTGGTCTGATTAATAGCGTGTGAGCATGGCCCGGGAGATGATAAAGCATTACTGTTGCCAAGCTCTAAAATCTTAATTATGCATGGGAAAATCTTTAACCATGCTTATTGTAGTGCATTACAAAAGGAGAAGGAAAAGCAAAATTCGCGAAAAAGACTGACAATATCACTTACTAGCAAACACAAATGATGGTCCATAGAGGTGCATATCGCAGCAGTGTGTGCAGCTGAGCTAGAAAGCTAGGCAGCTCCGCTTTCCACCAAAAAGAGGCCTCCCAGCCTCGTCAAATTTATGGCCAGATGTTCGTAAAAATTGCTTGAGCTTATGTTCTTATGTTCTCAGCTGCAGCATCACAGAATCAAGTTTCGTTAGTTTAGTACTATTAAGAATCAAAAAGCATCAAAAAGCATCAAATCAAATCATAACCTTGTCTCAGAAATATTACAGATTTGATTTGATGAATTATCTTTGCTGTGAATTTTCATTAGATTTGATTTGATGAATTTTCTTTGCTGTAAATATTTATTAGATTTGATTTATAGATTTTTTTCGGTCGAGATTTGCAATCGATATGATTTGATTTGGTGCATCAAAACTCAAAACCCGCATCAAAACCCGTTTTGATTCAGATGTCAATTGATCATCAAAACATTCCTACTTCGAGGTAAACATTCTTAGAATTGGAACAGTGGAAGCATGTTGTCTCTCTACCTGACCATTACATTGGGGATGATAAGGGGTTGTATTCACTTTTTTGATTTTGAAAACTGCTTGCACAACGTTTGAGAGAAAGCTTGCCCCTTTATCAGAAACCAACATCGTTGGAGGGCCATACCTACGCATGATGTCGTCAAACAAATGTTTGGCGATAGCTAAAGCTTTCATGTCCTTTCATTGCAAAAGCTTCGGGAAATTTGGTGAATGAATCAACAAATGCGAAAGGTAGTCGTTGTAAGCGGACCACTAATGTTAACGTGAAGCCGTTCCCACGGACCAGCAAGTGGAAAACTTTCAAGTGGGACTTTTCTAGGTCTAGCAGTCTATTCGCGGCACATATAGCATATAGCATTCTTTACATGGCTGCGCATCTGTGGCCATGCGTACATTTGTTTGATTCTCTGATAAGTTTTATCAAAACCGATATGTCCCCCTAAAGATGAATCATGGTATTTTTCCTAAATTACTGTTCGAAACTTTTCTGGCACCACGATTTGAAAACCAAACCGAGGTGTGCTTGTGGTTTTGAAAACCAGTATATCCCTGTCCAGAGAACATTTTCGGGCAAAACAGCGAACATATGGTTGCTAGTCACCAACTGCTGTTTGACCTATCACGAGTTCAACAATTTATTTAATTGTAGGATCATCGTGTTGTGCGTGCTGAATCGTACTAATGTTTGGAATGTCGGTGATAATTGCACACAGTCGACTTAGCGCATCAGCATTGGCGTTCGGTTGGCGCTGACAGCATTTGTCCTGAATCAGACTAAACGAGTAAAGTTATATGTTTTATTATAACACTAAAGTAGTTAAATGTCAGTATTTAATTGGTACAACTCTGGTCGTGCTACCAAACAAAGTTCCAAAAAGCTCGCGAGAAATGAGCCTTCTCAAATCTGAGCCGAATACTGAATAAAGAAATGGGTTAATTATGGAATTAATTAACGTCACCATAGTGAATATCATATCCTTAGCATTGGCAGAGATTATATGCGAACTTGAAAGGAATGAAGTTACGAAGAAGGCACCAAGCTTAGCTATGACCACGCAACACAGCAATACAAGCTGTAAAGTTAAGTTACGCTCTCGCTGGCGGGCTGTTGTTGATAGGGACCGAAGATTTTTAACTTTTGCAAGAATCAGGGCGTTTGATGAAATGAATGCAAACAATACAGCTATAGCAAACACCATGGCATATATTTGATGAAGCTTGGGACACAGACCCTGATTTAGGTCGCACTTATATAGCCATCCGTACAGACGTGCTTCAGTTCTGCATCCACATATCAGCTTCAATGAATTCGAAAAAATGCTGATTGTATGCACTCCCAGAATGAACAGAATTAACCGATTCTTCGTAAAGTTGTGACTGTGCGTTTGTGGTTTGAAAACGGCAGCCAGTCGATTAATGGCTGTAACCAACACTAGTAGTGTGCTCGACGTACTGGTTATACTGTACAAAAAGCTGGCAACGTTGGCAGAAACAGTGTTAGTGTGGACATAGGTCCAGCTAAGATAATGTATAACTCTAATATTTCCATAGGTCAGATGTAATAGGAGCAATCCTAAATCCATCAGTCCCAAATGAAATGCCAAAACGTAGAAAGAGTTGCGAAGGATATTCCAATAGAAGTATAGAGCCGTAAACAGTACTATGTATCCAAGAATGCCCAAAACACATAAAAGGTCCGTTATTGATATATATACTATTGGATAAACTGTTTCGTACGACACATTTGTCGCAGTATATGTCAGAATGTTGGGCGTAATAGCAGGAGCTGACTTCATAATAAAACTGGCTGAATCAAGACTATGTTGGCTTGTTTTCACTTGCTTCTGAATTCTTGCACAGCGTTTCTCAGCAGACCCAAGAGTAATTTGTTCCACTCTGTATTTCGCGATTACAAATCAGACAGCAGAATCAAATCTAGAAGCTTTGCAGGCTTACGACAACGTGTCTGAAAGGTGTTGCTTGAGGTAGGCGTTATAAAGTGTTCATATGGAATCCCAGTAGTCACTATTATTCTTGCTATTGCGGAAATGCACCGTCTGGGGCGGTATGAGAAATAAAACCAGTTTTGCTAAGGGCTACGCCATAAAAGGGAACGAACAGTGTAGTTTAATAGGGATAAGCTCTGGACGAATCAAACTTATTGAATCTTGCACCGCACCAAATATGACTAATTGCAAACTAAAACGTAAGCAAATTGTCTTTACATTACTATAATCAAATTCACCGTTGATATGTTCGCCTGCGTTACGATGCGGCTGGAATTTTAGACAAAGTTATTTTCCAATATTTAGAATTAAAATATTTGAATAGATACTTTTGATAAATCAGGTGCTGGGCCAGTTTCTGTTAAAATCTGGTTAAGTTAGGATGTTTTGTGGTCATTGACGCAGTTACCTGCGAAAACTGATTGTATTTCACATTGAACATTGAAGGATTTTGTCATGTTTACATGAAAAGCTTTCAATTGCAGCTTAGTGATTTGCTGTGAGCCGGGTTAAAGTTCTCTGCTGCGGCATAAAACTAGAAATTTGCAGTGGCTACCTTTACCATAAAGATCAACCAACAACCAAAGTAGAAATTTAGGTTTAGTTCAATTAAGTTTACTACTTATACTGCTTACACAGGTAGGCAAAGACTGGCAGCGGACAGCCTTTAACAGTCTCATAGTTGGAAATAGCCGACTTCAACCTGCTTCAACTGCTGGAAATATGTGTATTTACGTGGAACTCAATGGAAATATGGTCTCAGCGGACGGTCATTGTTCAAGATGTCCTTTCTACTGTATTTGCCGGTGAATAACAACATTTGTTTAACGCTATGCACAGGTTGATCGGATGGGAATGTTGATTTACCCTCAGCACACATCGACCACAAACAAGAAAGTTTTTGATCCTTAGGAGCCTTAATCGAACGATAGATCTACTCTGACAGTCATTCGCGCCGGCGAAAGCAACTAAGGGGAACCTTTAGCTGCCACGGGGCCCTTCATTACGGTGAAAGTAATGGACGCCTCGATAGCCTTGGAAAACACCTCGGATAATTGCGATTGCAGTTATTCAGTGTAAGCTCCTCACACCCTACCAAACTTTGAAAACAAGCTGACACTACCCGTAACCGGAATACCAATTGGGGTGAGTTGTCCGAAAAAATTGACTGTTGCACCTAGCTAGTAATATTGATTCTAAACTATACATAAAGGTGTTAACCAATGGAAACTATTCTCAGATGCTCACAAGAAAATCAAACATGCGCCGATGTTACAAGTTGGCACTAGTTAATTCTAGTCATAATTTAATCAAAACTGAATAAAAAATTAGATAATTGTCAATTTTCCCCACATGTTCTGACTATTTATATGATATACTAAGAAGTGGATCTAGAGGCTAAGAGACTGCAGGCATTCCCAAACTATCAATCCTACCTAACTACTGAGTAAAAGTTACAACAGAAGGAGGATCGTTGAAGGAATCCAATAAATAACCAACTAATGCCCCTTTGTGACGTAACAAACCATTTAATGATGAATCACAAACAGACCGGCTCTCGTACAATTTTGACGACTGCCACACTTTACGGAATTAAATCGAACTGATGATATTAGCTAAGCGACCATGGTAGCTACCCAGTAAGAATTTTTAAAATTTAAATCGACAGAAATAAATGATTAATTGCAACGGATCCAGGTTATCGTACGGAATGTTACATTTTCAAAACACTTACTGCAGCAGTCAATCTTAAAATGTAGAAAACAGGAAAGTAACGAAAGTAATAACAAAAACCTGAGGAAGTTCTTATACCTATGTCACATTCACTAACAGTTCACTTAGTTTTAGCCGAAGAAAAATGTTGGCACCGACCAGCTTCATGTCAGTCTTTCAGCGGTCAAATCTTTGTTGCATCTTGCAAATTTTGCAAATTTTCACGAATTAAAAATATTTTCGTTTGGGCCGGATTTTCACTAAAGCTTGGTCCGAATCAATAATTTTAGCGGAGTCCACCACCAGCCCCCTATGCCTTCAAATAAGAAAAATTTTACTCATGAGTTTAATGGTAGTTTTTTGCACAATTTTCTATATTTGCGATGCAACTTTGCGTAATCGTCCTGGCCACGTGAATATGAGTGACTCCAGTACTTTATCCCACATTATCAAAGTTATCCCATTGTCTAGTGCCACATAGAGGAGATCACAATAAGAAGGAATTGCAGGATTCAGTATAGACAGGAAAAGGAATAGACTTTGCGATGCATCAAAGGGTAACATTCATTACCGAGAATGCACATTGTCGAGAAAGGCCAATACTCATTTCTAGAAATTGCCGAGAAAGTCAATCATAAATTGCATTGCGGAGAAAGGCATTGCGAGAATTGCTTTGCTGAGGAAGTGTGTTTTATGAAACTTGCTTTATTTAGGCTGCACATGTATCACACTGATTAAGGCTAGAGGGCAATTTTGAACAACTATCCTACATCTTTTAGTCTTAGAATTTGCCGATTATTCATTTCAAATTCGTTTATTTAAATATTCAATAACAGTATTCGTACGTGTTAGTTTACAAAGTGCAGCTTTGAAAGTTCTATAAACGATAAATTGCAACGGATCCAGGTTATCGTACGGAATGTTACATTTTCAAAACACTTACTGCAGCAGTCAATCATAAAATGTAGAAAACAGGAAAGTAACGAAAGTAATAACAAAAACCTGAGGAAGTTCTAATACCTATGTCACATTCACTAACAGTTCCCTTAGTTTTAGCCGAAGAAAAATGTTGGCACCGACCAGCTTCATGTCAGTCTTTCAGCGGTCAAATATTTGTTGCATCTTGCAAATTTTGCATGCCACATTTGCCGGAGCTTAGAAGTTGTATTGAAAACACATTTTTTCATGGCGACCTTATCGTAATTTGCCATGGCGCCGAGTAGCATTAAGTTGCACTCAAAGTTTTCTTTGATCTTTTCGCTCTTAACAGTTTGCTTGTTTAAAAGTCAGATTCTGTTTGATTGTCATAATATTTTCCTGGTAATGGTCATATTTTGACTTCGTTTTCTTTATTCTAGCAAAATCTCTAGTATCATTTATTTTAAATTGGGCAAATAATCGGTACCGAATTTGTTCTTTTAATCTTTCTTACAGAAAGGTTCTAGAAAATCTACTAAAAGGTTTTTGTGATAGTTTGGCTTAAACTATTCTTATGAAAGTTTTAAAAGGGACTGTTTTTGATGGAAATTAAAATCTTAAATAAATAAATAATTTTCTTGTCTTAATTTAAAATGATTTTTATCAGGTTTACGTTTTCTAGTCCATTCGAGACAGTTCAATCAAAATGCTATACAAATTCCCAAGGATGATCCCGTTGCCGGATTCGTTTCCAAGGATGATCCCATTGCCGGATTCGTCGCCAAGATAATCCCGTTGTCGGATTCGTTGCCAAGGATGATCCCATTGCCGGATTCGTTGCTGAGGATAAGCCCGTTGCCGGATTCGTTGCCAAGGATGATCCCGTTCTTGAGTCGAATTGTATCCTGGAGGAGGATAATTTCTTGGGGCCTTTTCATAAAAAGATTAAACGGATTAACTTAAACAGATTAAATGGATTAAAAACACGTATTCATAAAATCACGGATTAAACTACTTAAACGGATTAAACAGAGCCACGACTTAAACGGATTAACTTAAACGAATTAAGATAAGTTGTTTAAGTAGTTTAATCCGTATTTTATGAATACACTTTTAATCCGTTTAAGTTAATCTGTTTAAGTTAATTCATTTAATCCGCCAGTTTAATCCTGATTTTATGAATACGAATGAAGCTAACGGTACTTCAAAGAGTGTCTATTCCATTAATATTAATTTGCCAATTGATACTGCAATTGTCAATTTTATGCAAATTTCACTAACATCTACAATAACATCGTCCATTGCGTATATTAAACTTTGTAACGTTTTTACAATGATGAGTTTCAGGCTTACTTTTTGATGTGCTTGCTTAAGAATTAACTGCCCATTGGATTAATTTTGCACCAAAACAACATTTAAATGTTGTAATCATCTAAGAGCACGCTGAAGAAGAGGAGGGGGTTGCTTTTTGGTTGATTCTTGACAATCTCCAGTTTGATGAATTTTACATATTTTTAGTTCCCCAGGGAAGTTTCAAAACTCCCCCATGGAATTTCTCAAATTTCTGGTTAACTAATGCAGTAAGGTGCTGATATCGCATTGTGTAAATTTCACCATAAGCTCCAATTCTTTAAGAAAGTGGATGAAATATTCCAAATACACTATATTTTGGTGCTTCTTAACATTCTGAGATGGGTCCGGCATTGTTAGGTGAAAAGGTAAGAATTTTTGGTTTTTGCCATTATTCTTTCAGCACGCAGTCGATATTCTGGATTAAATGGTATGAATAGAAGGAGGGCACGAAACTGAACATTTTTCTTTCACACCCAGTTCGTTAAGGGGGGTCCATCATGAAAAAATTTTAGGCGACGGATTTAGCTCATTTTCACACAATCTAGCCAAATATGTCGTGCATATCAAGTTTAAATTTTGAGTTGTTTCGTTTAGTTCTCCTTAAGCGTGTGTAATTTGAATATGAGAGAGCACAAGGGTGCCGCAGCAAACTGACGCAAATTCTCGCAAATCAACTTCACGTTTTTAATTATACACCTTTAAAAACTATATATTGCGAAAAACATTTTCGTACAGTTTTCAGCCGGATGGGCTTGATCAGAAGTTTCTTCAAAGAATATCTCAGAGAAACAAGGCCCTTGTTCCTCCTGATGTAATGAAACATTTAAGTGCAGTTAACAAAAAATGCATTTCCAAGCCATAATTCTATTAATGAACTTCTGGTTACCACTACACCCCTAATTTGCATACTTATATCAATCTAACAACTGTCAGTCACAAAGCTGCCTGTACCAGTGATTATACACATAAGAAACACAATAAAGTTAGCACAACACGTTAGTGTTACATATAATATGTCATATTTTGAAAAATTATTAAAATGGCTATTTTGTAAAATTGGGGGTTCGAAGGCCCCGTTTGGCACGCGGAGAAGTACTGGACGTAGCTGTCTGCATAATTCATGCTGCTAATAGATCCAAAGACGTGAATATACAGGTTGGAATGCAAAATAGGCAGTTTAGGACCATACTGGCGTAATGTAGCCAAATTTTTGAAAAAAAACCGAAATTTCAAAAATTTTGCTAAAAGTGCGTATATTTGCGCCAAAAAATCTCCAAACTGGATAGAGATACAGTGAAATTATTGGTATCAATGGAACCGCCAATTCAAGTACTACGGAACCCTGGAGTAAGAATTTCTTATTTAGGCCTTTGAATTAGCGCAAATTGCAATTCTTTCCGAAGACCACAATCTTCAGCTGCAAGAAACATTGAAATATATATGACGATTTTTCACTGTTTGCGATGAATAAAAAAATTTAAAATATTTTAGTGGCTAATCTAAATTCTATGATTACAGCTAGCTACATTATAAATACAAAATTATGCAGGATTACAACTGTTCGTTGAGAGAGTTTTTTGGCGCAAGAATAAAATCACCACATTTCAGTTTCCTATATTTGATCATGAACACATGCAGGAAGTCCCCAATTTTAACCTGAAATTACTCAACAACCGTAAGAGATACGAGTTTAATTTTAAAAATCCTTAAAACATCCCATTGTGTAAAATGAGATATTTTAACGAGGTTTTGAAATCAAAGTCGTATCTCTTATGGTTGCTGAGTAAATAATTTGACCTCAAAGTTGGGGTTCTGCATGTGTTAAAAATAGGAAACGGAAGAAGTGGTGATTTTATTCTTGCGCCAAAAAATCTCTCGATTCAGCTTGCAGCTATGATCATGAACTGCGGTATGTTGGAAGTAGATTTGATTTAGACCCCTAGAAATTTTTAAAAAATTTTTATTTGAAGTAAGTGGAAAATCGTCAAATTCCAACGTTTCCTGTCGAAGAAAAGTAGGCTCGTCGTAAAGATTTGTAAAATGCTCTAATTCAAAGACCTAAATAAAAATTCTAACTCCAACGTTCCGTAGTATCTAAATAGGCGGTTCCAATGATACCAACTGTTTCGTTGTTACTTTCGCCACGTTCGAGATTTTTTGGCGCAAAAATGTGAATATTTAGCAAAATTTTAGAAATCGTGGCTTTTTCGCAAATTCGGCTAAATTACGACAACATTACTCTGAATTTCACAAAGCAATTTTCCAAATTTTCCAAAATATGGCATATTATATCAATCGAAAGATGTCAGTGCATGCGATGAATTCTCCTCATAGGACTACGGGTCGGAGGTGCTTCTATTTTAAGTTAACCGCTGTTAAATGTTTCAAGAAATCAGTTGTGCGAGTATTTCGCCCTAAAGTCCGTTTGCTAAGCTTCCTATTAAGCTCGGGTGCTTTAAACTGCACAGAAATGCTTTTAATCATAGTATTTTGACAACAATGACTAAATCAAACCACAACGTTGACGTTAGCAGGCGAAAACTTCATTGAATCTGCTGCAGCACCCTCGTTTTCACTGATATTCAAACTGTACTCAATGAATAGCTCGTAACTTATGGAGAACTGAACCAAACAATTCAAAACTTAAACTTGAGTGATACGACATATGTGGCTACTGTAGATTATGTGTGAAAATAAGCCAACAACGATTTTGGTGTCGAAAAATGGCCATTTTTGAGGAAATCAGTTTTTTCACAAAATTACTGCCAGAAACTGTTAAGAATTAAATAAAAAATGTCCCTTGACTCACATGTCCATCATATCAAGGCATAAAAAGAAATTTTGGCCGATTCTACAGTTTGAGAAATCGATGTTCAAGAATTAAGGGTCAATAATTAACCGGTATGTCAGAAAACTTTTCGCGAGTTTTGCTAGTTTCGGAAAACCATGTGAATGTACTAACTACATGCTTTAGAAAACGAAGTATAAAGCTTTTTCCAACTTTAATTGCGAACGTTATAGCGTTTGAAAAATCACTACACAAAATGATATATACCACCACCTTCAGATGGCGCTTTTTATTTTTTCTGTAGTGATTTTCGAATTGCCATAACGTTCGCAATTTAGGGAGTTAGAAAGAGTTTTATATAGACATAGCAAAAACGTTAGCCAGAAACGTAAACTAGTTTGTTAGTTTTAGATAGTAGAATGTGTTAAATTATGTATAAATGTATAAATGCTATCTCTTCCCAACTCCGAATAAATATTTGCAAGTTATGACATTTAAAAACAGCTCAGTAGGAAATAACCACATACGAGTTTTTTAGTAGCTGTAGCTTTTTGCTGCTATCAAGTTATATAAAGTTGATGCGTGAGAAAGATGACAAAAGAAGACGGTTGGTATTCGGGTCGCGCAAACGTTTAAATATCTGAATTTCCAGAACGACGAGCAATTTTATTATAAGAACCATTCTTAGCGATTTGATAAAAGTATCGAGTGATAAAACCGATGTCCTACCAAAAAATTACTTCAATCGGCAAACAAATGGAAAAGCTGCACTCGTTCTGTAAACAGCTAAAAAAATTTAGAAAACCAAAATACGTATCATCGCAGCCATTAAAAAGACAAAATGTTAAGCTACATTTTGATATAAACATATTTGTTTAACTCCAAGTAATGGATGAGCAATGAAGGTTTAAAGCTGACGCCCCAAAAAGGAATCGGTACTATAATTGATGTTTAATCCATTTAATCCCCGCAAATCACAAGGATTAAACTTTACTGCTTTTGAACTGTTTTTTAAGTGACGGATTAAACGGATTAAAGTTAATCATTTTATGAAAAGGCCACGGATTAAAGTTTAATCCGCCAAGTTTTTAATCCGTCGCGATTTTATGAATACGTCACGGATTAAAGTTTAATCCGTCGGTATTTTATGAATACATTTTTGGCCGACGGATTAAACTAGTCACTTTAAGTCACGGATTAAACTTTAATCCGTTTAATCCGTGAGCGTATTCATAAAATGATTAAAGTTTAAGTTAATCCGTTTAATCCAATTTATGAAAAGGCCCTTGGATGTCGACGACGAGGAATATTGCAATATCTTTGGAGAGCTGGAAGCTCTGGAGCCATCCAGAACCTTGGGCGAATCTCAATGGAAATTGTTTGGAGGTGATTTGCAATTATTTACCACATGAGCAGGTTAGAAATGTTTGATGCATCTCTAATAAAATCTCCGCATGTAAAATTTGATATGCTTTCAGGATCGTTTGAACCTAAATATCTTAATTTTATGTTGTATACAGAGAGTACCAATGATATAGAAGTTAAGTGTTCAATTCTACTATTTTCTTGTTGCAGTGCTGTCTTGACTTTAGCAAGTGGGATCCGCAGACGCTTTTCCGGAAGATGCCACAAGGAGCACAGGTGTTAGCTCGACGAGCTCTTTCATGTGAGCTCTATATCGGCCGCTTTGGGAAAAATCTTTGAAAACCCGAAATGTTCGAAATATTGCAGGATTGACTGCTAAGGATGATCCCATTGCCGGATTCGTTACCAAGGATGATCCCGTTGCCAAGGCTGAGCCGGTTGCCGGATTCGTTGCCAGGAATGATCCAGTTTTTTAGGCGAATTGCATTCTGGAGGAGGATGATTTCTTGGATGTCGACGACGAGGAATATTGCAACATTTTGGTGGAGCTGGAAGCTCTGGATCATCCAGAGCCTTGGGCGAATCTCAATGGAAATTGTTTGGAGGTGATTTACAATTATTTGCTATATGAGCAAGTTAGAAATGTCGGATACATCTCTACTAAAATCTCCACATGTAAAATTTGATAGGCTTGCAGGATCGTTTGAACCTAAATATCCTAATGTTATGTTGTATAAAGAGAGTACCAATGATATAGCAGTTAAGTGTTCATTTCTTCTATTTTCGTGTTGCCGTGCTGTCTTGACTTTAGCTCGTGGTATCCGCAGACGCTTTTCCGGAAGATGCTACAAGGAGCATAGGTGTTAGCTCGACGAGCTCTTTCATGTGAGCTCTATATTGGCCGCTTTGGGAAAAATTTTTGAAAACCCGAAATGTTGCCGGATTCGTTGCCAAGGGTGACCCGTTGCTGGATGCGTTGCCAAGGATGATCCCGCTGCCGGATTCGTTGCCGAGGATGATTCCGTTGTTGAGGCGGATTGTATCCTGGAGCATTCTTGGATGTCGACGACGAGGAATATGGCAATATTTTGGAGAGCTGGAAGCTCTGGAGCATCCAGAACCTTGGGCGAATCTCAATGGAAATTGTTTGGAGCTTATTTACAATTAACAAGGCAGGGATGATCTGAATCTTCCAATTCGTGCCAGCCAGTTTGAAATATCGATACCCATGGGAAAGCTTGGATACCAACAGAAGAAGTAAAGTTCAGAACTATGTGAGCAGGTTTAGATCAGTGTTTTGTCACAGTAGTTGAAGTAAAATAAGTCCAAACTAATCAGTATCCGCAAATTGTAGATATACATGTGGTAATATATAAAAATTAAAGAATTAATCGTAAATTGAAACAAAACTAGGTTGGTAAATAATAAATATACACAGTACGATGTGTTATTTATATCCCTTCTAACACGTGTTTTCGACATGTGTGCCTGATTAAAATCATAATGGAAAGGAAAAAACGGATTCTAAACAGATTAGACTATCACAAGTTAAAGCAATGTTTGATTTTAAGTAAATAAATCCGTATAAACTCAGCAAATGTGGGACAACAAACGGAGGTCAGACAATCACAAGATAAAGCATTATTTGATTTTTATATAAATAAATCTGTATTAACTCAGCAAAGGTGGGACAGCTAGACTTGTAGTCATCAAACAGGTATTGTTTGCCTAATAAGCTTAGTTTGCAGCATCCCGTAATCAGGTTTCATTAGTGAATATATAGGTAGTTTAGCAACAACTCAATATTTATCTTTCAACTAAAACATTAAATCACTGGAAGTGAAAACATCGACTGTACGCAATTGAATAATTTAGATGAAGCAACGTTGATTGCGTGTGTTATACTTACATTATATGAGCAGCTTTTGAAAGCTTATTTAGCTTTCTTTGGCGTAAGGTGGTGATACATTATGGAGACATTAATTTTGAATCACTATTACTGATTTATTATTTGTAGTTAAGAAGCCATTGTGACATTAAAATGTTGCTTAATATTTTCTCTTTTAAGGAGCAGAATAAACCAAAATGGGTCCTCCAAAATCTTTTTACTGATTTCAGAAGAAGAATAATTTTCATATTTTTGCAGGCTGAAGTAAAGTTTTAGCGGAAGAACGCTTAGATCATTCGATACCTCTATCAAATAGCTGGGGACCCGTTTTTGGAAGGCAGTAATCGGGAAACAGAAAAGGGGTCGGTAGGATTTTTGTAGAAATCATCTGCTAAGAGGAAACCATCTAGCTTACATACGAAATTCTGCACAATTGCTGGAAAACATTTGGTCGCGTTTTTGTAGAAATTACATTTTAATGATAGCATAGTAAGGGATAGCAAATGGAAGATGATTATGCCTCCCATTATTGGTCTTTGTGAGACCTTCAAATCGACACCCTTAGTTAATTTTACGGCTTGCGTAGCACAAGAAGTAATGGATTATTTGATTTCTGCAAAATGACAAGTTTTTGACGCAAACATTAGAAAATTCGACTATATCTCATGATAGAGAAAAAACTAGAAGGATACCCTAAAACTAAAATGTAGAGATACGGAACGAGAATGTCAAACTTTTAAAATGGGATTGCGCAGAGGATGTTAGGACGCTAAAAGAACTTATTTTCCAAAGTTTCATCAAATTCCATCTTGATTTGAGTTGTCAAACAACGATATGTCCCCAAAATGTGTCACCAGCTTAAGATAGCTTAGGTTTCTTACGGTTTGTATGAAACCAACAGAATAACATCATTTTTATATTGCTGAATTGAATTCAACATTCCCACTTATTTATATCGATAAACTTAAGAAAATATTTACATGAATATTTTCCAATTTATTCTAATGTATAGTTGTATATAAGCTAGATGTATGAATCGGAAAAAATAATTAATTAATAATTATATAATTGCGCACTATTTCGAAAGAAACACAGCGTTTCTAAAGAATTCTGACAATTTCCAAACTAAAAGACTCAGATCGGATATGTATAACTAGTGTTTCTTGATCAAGCTTAATAGCAGTCTGAGCTAAGATGTAGATAGCTCCATTTTGGGCACAGACTTAAGCTAGTAGGAGCTACAAAACGAACAGAAGCTAGTAGTCTGGCGGTACCTGCAAGTTCATTTTTACAATTACAGGTAATGCAATAGAAATTAATAGTTATTTTCATGTATTAAAGATTATTAATCTAGTGTAATGTTTTATATCTGAAATATTCGCTAGATAATTTCACGAAAGCGGAAAAAGGTGTGTTTGAAAACAGATTATTTCCTAAAAAACAGGAATGATGCAAAATAACACTGACAATTTGCAAAGGAAAAGGCTATACACGATGGTGTTTACGCAGTGCCTTTTCAGTTTAGTCTTAATAGCTATGTGTGCAGAAATATTGATGGTTCCTATTCCGGGCGATAGCGAACCAACCATTAACAGCATATCAAAGAAGAACAGCTGTAGTCTGCTGCAAAGCGGACAGCAGAAAAAATGAAGCAAGCACGTTTTGCTTCACAGCAGGAAACGGGCATATAAAAACTTGACCTGCGAAATAATAAATATTTTGTTGGAGCGTGCTGCTCTAAAAATTGCCTAGGCTTGCCTGCTTACGTCAGTCGCAGTAAGGCTTACGTAAGTCTAATGTTAACATGCTGTCAGAATCAAAAAACAGAACTAACCATGAACATTGAATGTTAACGTAAAAGTCCACAACAAGCATTCGATAGCCGACTAGGTTTTATTAATGATTTGCTTGTTTGACTGATGACTGATGTGGAGGATCTTTACAACACCTTAAATGTATATAACTGTTCAGATATTTGTTTACAGTTGGAGGTATAGGTTTACATTCAATACTGAGAATTGCTTAACCGAGAATTGCTTTACCGAGAATTGCTTAAGGGGGCGCTTGCACTACCGGGAACGGATCTCCTGAGTTCATTTTTCAACGAATCCGTTTCAAACTTTCAGCAGTGGTAGCTGGTGTCAAATACTCACGATTTATAAAATATGAAGAATCCAGTGCTTGGCTTTTGACCTACACAACAGGGATAAGTTTAAATTTTCAAAACAGTGTCATTCATTAACGGCTAAATGAAATTAGCTCAAATTTTGCACAAGTGTGTAAATAAACCTAATGCAGGGACAATTTTTTCAGTTTCTCGATTTATGCAATTTTGTGAAAGTTATTTATGTTCAAAAACTTTGAAAATTAATATTTCACGGAATATAGGTTTTAAACAAAAACTAAAAAAATTGCCCCTGCGTACCTCACCAATAAACGTACATGCAAAATTTGAGCAAGCTTGGTTGAAGCATTTATGAGAAAATAAATTTGAAAAATTTCGCACTAATCGCTTCTGTTTTACGCATACGTTATGCTTTTAATAAGTTTCCTAGTGTATTTCCTACAATTATAAACAAATCCAACACAAACGCATCAATAAAAACCCTGTGGAATTCATTTTCGAACGATTAGTTTTTACTTTGTCATTCGCAATGGGAATGGTCAACGTAATTTTGCCATATATGCAACCGCTTGTAACTTTTGATAGAAACCACGTACGGAAGAGATATACACATCGTTGTAAAGCTTTTTTTATGCTCTTTCAAAAACCGTATTTTAAATAATTATACGGAGCTTTGATAAAATTTCAATTTTCTGAGCCATAATGGTGGCTACTCAATCACGTGCCCTCAGTTGTTGAAATTTCGCCACGAAATTGCCCGGTAACTAAACTAGACCCACTTCAAATTTCGTCAAAATTTAACGATCTGTCCAAATTTTACATCAATAAACCCGATAATGCAAGCGCCACCTTAAGCGAGAATTGCAAAAGCGAGAATTTGCTTTACCGAGAATTTGCTTAACTGAGAATTTGCTTTACCGAGAATTGCTTAACCGAGAAAATATCTAAAACCGCATTATACGTGTGAGCACGAAGCATGCAAGAATCCTGAAACCTAGGGTTAAATTGTAAAAAAAAGTAAAAATGTTAAAAAACTTTTTACAATTATTAACAGTAGCAAAATTCGGACCATTTAACAGGTTGTTTTACACTTTTTATCACCTTTTTACATATCTTTTTACATATTTTTTCCTACATGCTGCATACGTCTTGAGCACTTTCGTAGCTTGAGGTTTAGTATCTGTCAGTTTCTGGCAAATTATTGTTTAGCTTTTTAGCTTTAGTTTTATAAGTTCCATGATTATTGCATAACTCTATTTAGTACAATATGGTTTGCAGTTTATTTTGGCAATCAAGGTAAACATTGAGGGTAAATGAACAATTTAATTTAATTTAACTCTACCTAATGAAAACCAAATTTAATTTAATGAAATTAACGTCTGTCAATTGTATTTCGTTTTAATTATATTAAACGTCATAAATTGAGTAACTTTCTGTTTATTATACATGTATAGTTTAGCATACAGAACCCGGCAAAAAGTTACATTATTTATTCAAGTTAAAATCGAATTTTTACGCTACTGTTTGTTCGTACGAGTTTGTATTTGATTAATTAGGCAAATGAGGTAAAATCGTACGACCTGTTTAAAATCATATTGATGAAACTCATAAACGTAAGTAAACAGAAACAGACTTACTAAGTTGTAAAAGTTATTAATAACATTATATCCAGCCATTCATCATTTAGTCCAGTATTGACAATGTACATTTCTCGGTTAAGCAATTCTCGGTAAAGCAAAATTTAAAATTAACGTCTACTCAATTTCTCGATAAAGCAATTCTCGATTATGCAATTCTCGGTAATGAACGCATACGGGAGGTATACAGCGGTATAGTATGGAAACTGAAGAGAGCTACTGTAGAATGTTTCATAATGGTATGAAACTTCTGTATTTAAAATTCTTTATTGTTGCTTTGCGTAGACAGATCTGATGCTATTAGTCTTTTAAATGATGTGTGTAGTATTTTCTGTGGATTTTTAAAGAAATAAATACAAATAAAAGAAAAAAGACAAAAACAATTACAACGGTGACAGAGAACCTGCCAGTGGTGCTGTCGTTAAAGCATTCAAAGTGCTAAACAAGTCTTACTCTGTCTGTTATAAAACCTGATTCTCTAATGTCTTAGCTCTAGCGTAGCTATATATATGTTACCAATACCCTACTATGTATACAGAAATACAATTGAGTTATTCAAGCAGTGAGCTAGGTGCTGAACACCGCTCCATTGAGGTGATGAATACCTCAATGGCTCTTCTGATGTCACAATGAAAGGAGGAAAAGGATTGTAATTCAGTTGTAAGTATATATTTTGGGGGCGCGCGGGCGGGGGGATGATGACAATCGCTGAACGCTTGCGCAATCACCGCAGCTGATTGGTCCAACGGGCAGCGTGATATTTGAGTAATTAGTGAGGTTATATTTTGTTGAAATTCCAGGAATTATGACGTCATTGATAGCTAGTCAAGAGAGCTAGCTATGAGCTGGCTTTGATGTAGGTAAGCATCGCGTGATATAATCAGGCATGTTTTTATAGCAAACCACAGCTGTTTTGTGGTGTCTTAAAAGCAAAATTAATTAGCTATCAAGTAACAGCTGGCTTTTTATAAAAACTACCCGTCCAACAAGACGACGCTATATGATTAACGCATCATGTGTTAAAGATACGGGGGCAAATCCATCATCTATACTACTGACGTTAATGCTGGAGCAAGCTGTCCAGCATGCTGCGGTCACCAGCGGTCTGGTTCCGACCTCTCTGGAAAGGAGGAGCCAGCCAAAAAACGTTACCTCCTATCTAAATGTGTTTCCAAAGTTTAATCTTTTCAGTTTCCCTTGGTTAGTCAAAACAGAGCTAAAATTACCATCAGACTTTAGCTTAGTTTAAAAGACCAAATAGTTTCGCCTTTGACTTGTCTAGACTTGCTATTCAGTTGAAATTTCGAGAGCCCTGCTGTTAAGTTGTGCCTAGAGATTGCTTGCTTTCATTGCATCACCAGACTTATACTTTAATAAAGTCCTGTTGCAAGTCCGTCACACTAGGGTATCTTTGGTCGATTTCCAAAGACCTCATGTTCAATTATTTTTTAGTCCAAAAACTAAGAAAATGTTTGGACCCTCATCCGAAACATTTTTCTAGTGCTCAAAAATGAATTCTCCAGGTCGCTTTGTACCTACCCAGCAAGAATTTTTAAAATTTAAATCGGCAGAATTTTTCTAAGACCCCCATTTTAATTTTGTAGTTTTGGCTATACGTACTTATTTTCGGTTTTTCGCAGGCCTGGAGGTTTCTTGGAAATCTTTTCGGAAACAGATTTTTGGTCACAATAGGTCCGAATAGTGGAAAAGAAGCTCTGATAAAAGTATTAGCTTTCGAAATTTTGATTTCGGTTCAAAAAGTTTAAAATTACCTATTTTGATCCCTAGAAACATGATTTTCACCAAAAAAGTTGACGAAAAAGGAAATGTTTGGCCGAAGTGCTAATTAGCTTTCTTAAATCTTAAAGACACTTATTTTTTCAAAAGTAAAGCCCGAGTTGGTTTATTTCAATTTTTAAAATAAATAAATATATTATAACAGACAATTATCTTCAAACAACCATACCAACAAAATAAGAAAACAACGGGAACATAAACTATATGATAATATTCATACACTAAGGGTATTTCTTATGGTTTGGAAAGAGGGGGGTGGGATGGCTTCGCCTCCAGAGAGGGAGCAATGAGGGGGCGAACCCAAGATATAAATTTACCTAAGGTTTTAGCTAAAGATTAGTATACTTAAGGTAAAACGCAAAAAAATCGCTGTTTTTAAGCTTAAATTGAATTTATAAATAAACAAATTAGCCAAAAATGGAGAGTTTTGTAAATTTGACCTCAAAACTTAGTTCTTTGACACTTTTGGCCGATCTCAAAAAAGTGGGTGGAGGGTGGAGGCTTGCCGAAAATTAGTTGGCCTTCCCACCATACGTGTGCTTGGGGGGGGGGGGGGGGTTTGGCGGGGGGTTTGGCGCCCCCCCAGACCTGAGCTCACCCCCCCAGTGAGGTACCTCACCCCCCCCCCCAGAATCCGGGTTTTGAAAAAGTTGAAAAAACACAAAAGCAAATCAGATCACAAAATGCAAAAGTGAACCAGAAATCTTCAGAGCTGTTAAAGGACAGAGGACCATGTAAGGGACTAGACGAAAAACCGGTACAATCATTCAAATTATTTCTAGAGGATGGAACAGATTTAAAATTTGAAAAGTATAAATCGGCTAAAAGTGTCTAGCTGCAACAGAAATTAAGTGCGGCAATCATTCTTACAGCTATAACTAGTGTTCACAACAAACTGATATATTATATATATATATATATATATATATATATATATATATATATATATATATATATATATATATATAAGTATGAGGAAATGTGAGGAAAGAGAACTTCTTCCATATAATCCTGAATCATAAAAACAATACACAGCAAGTTATATGTATATTGTTATGAGCACATACAACACGGACAATAGCGCAGCTAATAACAAAGCAAGCTGGGCAGAGGACTGTTCCCAAAACAACCCCCATTTTAAAAAAAGTGGGCGCTTCTTTCGGTAGCAAAAGGGAAATTTTTCAGGCTTCGTCGGATATTTCAAACATTTTGATCACGAAATCGGTTTACTATTGGAATAATAATTACCCAATTTTTCAGTGGATGCTACAAAAGCAACGCTATGTTTAACGAGCTCTTAGAAAAATTTCGTCACCCCCACCCCAAAACTAGCTTGCCGCCCCAGGGCAGAATTCCAAAATTTCCAATAAAAATTTCCTGTAATTTGAAATTTTACCAAGAATGTTTTCCGTAGTCAGTCACGTTTTCAATCCTTTCTTCAGCAAATCCACCATCTAAGGATAGGTTGAGGCATAACGCGACTGTCCGCTGGAACCTGACGGGCATAGGCATCCTGGGCACTTTTCAAAAAGTAAAATCGATCCCGTTCCAGCACACGGGATTGAAGCCACTCGGAGTAGTGGGCAATGGTCAGCGGAGGGACAATATTCTTGGTTTGAGCTAAAACATCTCCCGTTGCGAGAAAACGGAATACAAACTTGCGAAATTTCGTGTCACCGCACATTTGCCGGATTTACTGGAGTATTGAGGCTTGTTGAGACAAATCCAAAGCCAAAGCCAAATGTCCTCCATATTATGGCACAAGAAAAGATTTAGCCCGATTCTATAGTTTTGAGAAATCTATGTTCAAAAATTTTTGGTCTATATTCAACCTGTCAGATGTCAGTATGTCAGAAAATTTTTGCTGGTTTTGTGCTAATTTTGCTAGTTTCGTAGCTAATGTGAAAATACAGATATAAGGTTTAAAACGATGTATCCAACTCCCAAAATTGCGAAACTTATAGCGTTTCATAAAAAATCACCACAAAAGCACTGCACAAAAGGATATCACACACACCTTAAAGCAAAGCTCAAGCCACATCTCTGCGCTGTGCTGAAGCTTGCTGTCCACCAAATATATTTCGGCATTGTCGTTTAGTATACATAGTTTATGTGTACTTTCTCCACACTACTTTTGTCATCTTTGAAAGGATGGCAAAACTTAATTCGTCAATTGCTCGGCATGATTTGGTTGGCACTGCTAAACAATCCATCCATCGAATTAAGCAGCTGTCTGGCGATGAGTTTTCTCAAATCTGAACCAAAAATTGAATACAGAAACGGATTTATTATGGAATGAAGTATGGTGACCACGGTAAATATCATATTTCTAGCGTTGGCAGAAATCCCAGCTGGCAGAAATGCCATGGCAAAGAAAGCGACACGTTTACTGATCACGACGCAAGACAGTAGCAGAAGTTGCACAGTTAAGTTGCGCTCCCTCTTGCGGGCTGTTTCGGTCAGTGACTTAAGGTTTTTAATTTTAGCCAGTAGTACAGCATTCGAAGCGATAAAAATAAACAAGATTACTTTAACATATGCCAAGGCGTAGTTTTGGTGAAATCTGGGACATAGACCCTGGTTCATGTCACAGGTATATTGCCATCCATATAGGCGTGATTCCGCTTTACATCCGCAAATCAGCATTAATGAATTTGAAAAAATGCTGATTGCATGAACTGTCAAAATGATTAGACACAGCTTTTTCTTCGTAAAGCTGTGACTGTACGTTTGTGGTCTGAAAACGGCAGCCAATCGGTTTACAGCTGTAGCCAGTACTAGCAGGGTGCTTGAAGTGCTGGTTATACAGTACAAAAAACTGGCAACGTTTGCTGCCACGGTATCGGTATGAACAAAGCTCCAGTTGACATAATGAATAACTCTAAGGTTGCCGTAGGTCAAATGTACCAGAAGTAGTCCTAAATCCATCAGTGCAAGATTAAATGCTAGGATGTAGAAAGAGTTACCCAGAGTTTTCCAATGCAGACACAGTGTAGTAAGAAATATTCCGTATCCAAAAATACCCATCAGACATAGCATATCTGTTACCGTCAGATACCAAATTGGATAAAACGTTTCCTGTGGAGAAAGTTTTACAGTTTGAGTCAAATTTATCTCTGTAAAATTCACTACTGACTTCATTGTAGGAGTAGCAGAATAATTGAATTTGCTGCAGACGTTCCGTCTTATTAATGCACTTCGGAGACCCCGCCTACAATAGTGATTTCTTAATAATTTCAAACGCAAAATGTACCAGGAAACGCCTGTAGATTCAGAACATCGCACTGATGTTAATTAGCAACTTGAATAGTATTCCTATGCAGGATCCAGTCTTCTTAGGATATAAGGGAAGGGGGTTCTGGGGTGGAGAGGAGATGGAGAAAATTTGAAATGGAAAAATGTGAAATTGTAGATATGCTGACACAAATAAATTACATAATTTATGTCTTTTGGAATAGAAACCTAATAGTTAACAGCAAATCTGCCGCAAAACGTGAAAAGTCAGAAATGTTCAGAGAATTGCATCCTTTTTTTCAAAAATGGCATTAATTTTGTTGACACGAAAATTGCTTGAAACACACCCACCAAGAAGTAACATATATAGTTTTGTACTTGCCGAGCCCCGATAGCAAAGGGTTCCCAAGTGTCCTAATTTATTGGCATTTTAGCGGAAATAGAAGACGCTTGGCTCATCCGCTACAATACGAAACGAAGAGAACAGTCGGGATTTGGATTAAACTTAATTGTTTTCGTGTTTAGTGCACACTTCAATTGCGTAATGCAATTATCGTCATTCAATACACTTGTGGACGCCTCCGGAATACTGCAAACCGTAACAAACAACAATCCTATAACTAGCTGTTGCACATCTGATAAATTATTGTAAGCACAAGATCAAAACCTCATCACGCCTTTGTGTTTCAAATAGTTGTTTATCTCCTAGCTGCTTTACTTCCTCGTTATTTGCGGCATTAGCGTAGATAGATTAAGTAGGTTCTACAGTATCCTTAGAAATCAATGTGATTGGCTGTTTCGTCGACTTATTCTATGGCGAAATAGGGTGGATATTCTGGTCAGGGCACGGACTTCGGAAGACCAAAGCAAGCTGCTTCTAATGTACAAGGAAACAGATAGAATGTTCGGGGCTTTTCCAGATTTACCCTCCCCCAGTGCTAAAATTTTTAAAATTTGACGAATCGAGCTGAAACTTGATATGAGCATGTTTTCCACCACGCAGAGTTCAAATATCGCAAAAATTTTTGATTTAGCGAAATTCAAGTTTTTTTCGTTTGGCAAGGGCGGACCAACGGGAGCCGAAAAAGATTTTGTCTTCGATTTTGCTAAAAGGTTGTATATACGGGTCTTCTGGATCGCTGAACACGAATCTGAAGTCCGTTTTTCCATTTAACTTTTTGCTATAAGTATAAGTGTCAGTATAAGCTTACAATTTAAGGTTACTATATAAGCTCATATAATGCCAACAGAAACCTAATCAAAAACGAACTTCAGATTCTTGTTCTGCGGCCCAGAAAACCTCTATTTATACAACTTTTCAGCAAAATCGAACACAGGTTTTCGGCATAGGCATAGCGGAAAAACCCTAACTTACAGCGATTTGCATGTTTACAAACCATTGAGAAGGCATATGAAATAACTTTTAAGCTGTTGAAACCATACATGTGCTTGGGGGGGGGGTTTGGGGGGTTTCAGCCCCAGACATGAAGCTCAACTCCCCCCAGAGGGGTCCCTCACCCCTCCCCCCAGAATCCAGATTTCCGGTTTTTTGGGCAAAATCCGGTTCACCTACCCAGAACTTCCCTTCCTGCACATGTCTGGTTTAAACTTGTTAACTTTTAAGCAAGCCGCAGTCAAGAGGCAGAGAATAGTACATAGATTAGGGGCAGAAACATGATCCCAAGCGATATTTCAGCGGTACTGAATTGACGCATCTTTAAAGCAACTATAAAACACTACATAAATATTTCTCTTTATGGTTTTATTAATGCAATCGAAAACCAATCAGAAACTGAACAGAACTGAAGAGTAAAAAACAAATGAAATTGGATCATGCCAGTTAGATCACGCAATATCGAAATGTCGGACACGGAATCATTTTTAAATAGTTTAATTCAAACAAACACAACTAAAACTCAATGAAGAGAAAGAACTTTATTTTAGAAATTTTAAGATCCGCATTCCACTATCGTAAATCATTAAACTCGGGGCCTTTTCGCGCAGCGAGCTAAAAGAGTTAAACGAATTAAAATTAACTCAATCCTTTTGGCGCATAGGACTTAAATGAGTTAAACAGTTAATTTTAACTCAGCCAGAGGATTAAACTAGCTGAGATATTCTACTCTTTTACTCGGCTCTCGGAAATAAGTCATGTTTTGTCTAACAAATCATTCAACTCTGTACTATGATAAACGATATTTGATTGATTGATTGATTGATTGATTGATTTGGTTACTCAATTGTCTAGTGAAAACTGTGCATTTACCAGAAATGCACGACAAAAATGCATGTGTAATGAAAATGAGCTAACCCCCATATTCTGAGTTAAGTAATCCCCTTGCAGCATAAGCAAATCAGGTTTCATATGGAATGCCACAAATAAATTAGTTCTATTGATTCACTTTAACATTAGCTTTAATATTCTAGAGGGAATAGGGACGGATAATATGTAAAATAGAGTTCAGTTGGTATTTGTCTCCGCCGGTCCGGCCAGTTTTACTCGCGAAATTTCCGACTTAGCCGGGCCCAAGAACTGATAAAATTTTCAGACAAATCCAAAAAAATAGAAACATTGTGCGTCAAAAGCACCAAGACAGCAAGAAAACAATAATTTATATTAGGAAATGTAAAATTAAATTGAAAATAAGCTAAGATTGAAATTGAGAAACATTTTTCCTTAACTGCAATGTAAGCTGACCAGAGGGTAGCTAACTCCAGTTCGTTTACAACATTACCTAAGGGCGTTTTCACGAAAAGGATAGAGTAGAGTAGAGTAGAGTTAAAATTACCTGTTTACTCCACTCAAACTTGAGGTTTCCTCTTCCAACTCTTTCATGAACTGAATCGAGTTAATATTTACTCTACTCTACCCTTTCTTGAGAAGGTCCTAAGAGTTGGTCTGAGCTGCCCCTGTCTGCAGCTGGGAAACTGCTTGTTTCGCCTGGCCAAGCTCTGCCACTGATTGATGCTATCTTGGTTTCACACTTCAGGGGGTCAGTGTTATCAACCCGGGTTGAACCCATGTTTGGGTTCAACCCTAAAATTTTCGGGTTGGCTAAGACCCGGTGCTCAACCCAATGTTATCAAATATTTTATGACTGACTTCTCTTTTCCAGCGCTGGTTCGGATCTAACTCAACCCAAATTGCAAACCCAACCCTGTTTTTTCAAAGTTTTGTTGATTCAACCCGGTTTTGATGACACCGGGGTCATAGTTTTCAACCGAATCTCAACACGGGTTGGGATTTCAGACCGGGTTAAGCTGCTTGATAACATTGGCCCCTGGCCCTAAAGGGGCCAAAATGCTCATTTCTATTTTACGACAATCACTGGGAGGGACAGGGATCCCGTCATCAGGCGCAGACCCAGCCATGGAGGAATGTGTTGAAGACTAGATCGGTTGGCTGCCATTTAATTGGGTAAATTAAACTCTTTTCTCAAACTGCTTTTGATCTTCAAACGAGGTTACTTTTTGGCCGAGGCTAAGCTATAAACGGCAAAGTTTTTTACGCCTTTGCAAGGAGGGCATTTTTCTAAAACATGAAACTAATATTAGTTAGCCTATAGGCCATACCTGAACGGGAGGTCAAATTTCACTAACCCTTGTGGAAGCAAATTTGAGTACCCCTTGTGAGAGCGAATTTTCTTAGGGGTACTTTTGAAAGCGATTTTTAAGCTATTTGTGAAAAAATTGTGAAAAATTGAAAAAATTGTGAAAAAGTTGTTTACAGGTGTTTTCCGGGCAACAGAGTATTCGAAAACGTGTGAAAGTGTCCGTAAACCTGAGTCGAAAAACTTACCCATACCAAATTTCAGCTAATTTGATCAAGTTTTGGAATCTGGGCCTGGGGGAGGGTTTTCCTGATAAGATCCTCAACTTTATCAAAAAATAAATTTGAAAGTTTAGAAATTGTGAAAATTTTAAAATTTTTCAAATCCCTGAGCTTCAGGTTGCATTAAAAACATTTGAATTACTCAGTATAACCACCAATCCAGCCAACTCTTGTAGGGGCGAGAGCGGGAACAAGATATTGTAAAAAAATGCCTCCAAGACTTGGCAAACTTTAAAAATACAGCATTAGACTAAAGCAAACGTTGTTAACAATTAACTTAGTTAGTTAATTCTTTAAAGTTTAGTCAACAAAATATGCACTTTAGCTAATACTTTTTGTAAAGGTGCCGACCAACTTAGCCGCCCCGGCTAGCATAGCATAACATAACATGGCTTGTAGATTTGGAGTTCATTAAGCTTCGTTGGTTGTATAAATTGTAAATTTCTGACTGTAGATTTGAATCCGGTCCCTGCGGCCGGCCTCAGACACTAAATGGTTATTGTATTGACTAAATTTATTTCACAATTGCAAAAAACAACATTTTCAAACATTGTTGCAAATCAAAATCGCCGGGTCAGAACCGAGTCGACGCTCTGATTCGGCCCAAAAGTGACCAGAACGGACTCGGTTCGGGTTTTGTCTCGATTACCCCCGACCACTCAAAATCCTTAATACTACTCAGTACAGTTAGGTAGACAAATATGTACATACATATATACAATTATACAATAATAATAGGTACTTAAGTTGTTAGTAATAGGTAACTGTTAGTAATACTAGGTAGGTTTATATTATCAGTTTTATCTTAGGTACCTAGTTCTTAGTACTTACGTAATTTGTTTTCGTCTTTTACTTTCTTTTGGGTCCTTGATGGACCAAACAGGTGAGGTCCCTTTGCTTTCTACTAAGCAAAGGGAGCCCTTTGTTCTGGCCTCTGGAGGACCAAGTTCTTGAAAATATTGGAGTTTCTGTTTACTCCAAATTTATGGGCCCCAGCAGAGACCCCTAAAACTTGATACTTAAAATCCGGCCTTTGGCCTCCTTTCTGTCTGATTTAGGGGTCATCTGTTCCCATTAATTTGGGGGTCCTCCAGCCGCCAGACGCGCCTGTGGGCTACCGTAGTTCACGACTCGGTAGCCCAATAACAAAGCGTGATCATTCGAAATAGCCAATCAGCTATTAGAAGCTGAAAGGCCAGCCCCCCGACAGGGTCTCGACTGCAATTAGCAGTTTGCAGTCAGTGCTTGGCTGGCAGTCGGGGAGAGAGGTTGGTCTCTCTCCCCTTAGAAACATCAGCTTTAATATTTACCCCCACTTTTTGTCCGTATGTCTCCGGGGGAGATGTGTTCTGTGCCAATTATACGGAGGCCTGAACTTAAGCATCTCCCTCCTTCCCCCCTTTCCCCGTAGGGTTTTTCTTTTAGGTCCTGCCAGCCAGGCACTCACATTTCTGGCCGCCCCCGTGAGCCCATATGTCTGCGGACGGCTCACGGGGTGCACTGCTTCTGACCCGGGGACCCTTATGCCTGAAGGGCGGTCCCCGGGTCCCACACTCTCACGATTTACCCGGGGTCTTCGGACCCCGGAAGACCATTTTGTAGCACTTTTCGGGCCCAGTGCCCATTATTTTTGTAGTTGTAATTGTGAGGGTGTGGGCCTTTCGCCCCACCCTCTGGGGTATTGTCTGTAATTTTATGCGCTTTTCCCTGGTGATTTGCGAGCAGCCGAACCTCGCAAATCACTCTCAAAACAAAAAGGATTTTAAAAATCGTTATTTTCTTCGTTTTATGTATTTTTCCCCAAACGGCCCTTTTTGGCCCAATTCACCATCACAAATCACCATGGGTTATCTTGCTCAAAAAACCCATCATTTTCGCCTTTTTCTAACCTTCCGGTTTTCACTACAAAAGCCACTTTTAACTCCCAAAAACGACATAAACCTGGGTAGTTAGCTTTAAGGGAGGACCCTCACCTACCCACCTTGAGGAAGGGGAGTTAGGCCACTCCCCGGGAGTAGGTGTTTCAGGTTAGGGCCCCCCTCAACCCCCACAGCCGGCAACTAGAGTTGCCGGCCATGTTTTACATAGCAATTCAAAAAGCCACTGTTATAACCTTGTACCGTTTTTTAATCATTGCCGGATAAAAACGTGAGGCTTTCTAAAAACACTCTAAAGCCGAAAACTCAACCTTTTAAATCCTGTTTAATCTATTAATTATTAAGACGTTAACTGGGGAATGCCGGCTCCCCTTTAATTAAAAAGCTGTCCTTAGCATATTTTCGTAATAATTGCTTGAACAGTAATTATTGTTCCCCATTGGCTTTTACACACACAAATACAAACAAAAGACACGGATGATCACGTGGGAATGGCCAATTCTGGGCCATTCCCGAAATATATCGCACTTTCACGCAACCGTAGCTAGTTATATGAATTAGTTAAGTTAGTATCTCGGGAATTAGCCCCATTTTAGCACTGTTAGGGCTGTAATTGTACTGTGCTGTATGAATGCGGCTCCTCACGTAAACTCCTCCAGTTGAGGTTGTGAGAGAAGTCAAGTATGCGTGAGGTGTGAATGTTGCGTAACTGTGTTCGAATAATTGTGTGAATGACTGTGAGTGCATGACTAAAACTGTATGCGTGGAATAGCGTAGTTACGACTGTCTGTGTGTCTACTGTTTAAGGTGGTGATTCCCTTTGGTCACATAAAGTTTGCACCATTATTACTCATTCATTACTTGGAGTTAAGAAGCCATTTTTATATCAAAATGTAGCTTGAAATTTTCTCTTTTTAATGCATGCCACGAAACTAATGTTCCTTTTCTAAAATATTTTTAACACATTTTAGTAGAAGTATAATTTTCCAGAATTTTTGCAGACTCAAGTATATTTTTTCGCGAGACATTGGTTTAATCACTCGATAGCTCCATCAAATAGCTGGGGACGATTTTTTATTTATTGTGAAATCGCTCTTCGTTATAGAGAAATAAGCTGAAATGTGTGCGTAACCTGTATTTTGCCTACTTTTTCCAACTTTGTCAAGCGATTACTTTAGCTAGAAAGGAGCAATGGGGGAAACAAAAAAACCGTCCTGGGTATATTTTTGCAGAACACATTTGTTCAGTAGCAGCCCTCCAGCTTGCATGGTGAATGCTCCACAATCTTTGGAAAAAAATTGGTCGTGTTTTTGCAAAAACTACATTTTTTGTGATAGCAGCCTACAGGATAGCAGTTGGAAGACGATCATGCGTCGGATAATTTGTCCCTGTGAGACCTTCAGATCGACGCCCTTAGTTTGATTTCTTGGCTTGCGTAGTTCAAGAAATGTTGGATTATTTGATTTCTGCAAAAATGACAAGTTTTCGACGCCAAAACAAGAAAATTGGCTATATCTCACGGTAGAGAAAAGCTAGAAACTTGCTTTAAAAAGCAAAAATGTGAAGCTCATTGAGATCTTTCGAATGAATATAGTCATAACTGTATAGCAACTGCCAAACGTTCAGAAATTGGGAAAAATCGCTCTGGCCGGAAATCTCGAATTTTTGAATCGGGATTGCGCGGAGGGTGTTAGAACCCTAAAAGAACTTATTTCGGAAAGTTTCATCAAATTTCATCTTGATTTGCGTCCCCAAATAATAATATGTGCCCAAAAGGAATCACCACCTTAAATGAGCGTGTGAAAGTACTGCGCTAGTGTGTGTGAATCTGTATGAATGGAATTACGCCTACGTCTGTTGTGTGTTAATAACCGTATAAATGGGACTGCTCATGTAAACCCCTCGCGGAGGTCTTGAGTGTAGTCCGTAGGGAAATAGTTAGTTAAATGATAATGTTAAGCAGTAGTTAGGCATAATAATTAGGGCATTATAAATAGTTAGGTTAGGTTAAAAATAATAGTTTAATTAGGTGTTAGTCGGTTAGTAGTTATGGTTAGTGTCAGTAGTTTAGTTATAGTAATTATAGTTAGTACCAGTAACAGCGGTTAATATTGTAGTGTTAGTTAGGTTTGTTAATAATCGTTAGTTGTCATTAATATGTGAAATCCGGTTGTAGATTGACCCCAGAGGCCCGCGTAAGTCACCTGCTTCAAGGTGCGGGTCCTCTGCAAGAAAGGGGCAATCTACCATTATCCAGTTAGGTTTCTAGGCCCAGGTTAAGAGGGTTGGTAACCTCATTTGCATAATTGCGATAATATGTTCTAGGCACCCAATGGTAGGTTACCAACCCAGGTTAGGGTTATAATTGTCGTTATTAAGTCTAGTTAGGCCTGTAAAGTATGAAGTAGGCCTCAGTTAGTACCAGGTAGTCCATAGTCGGTAATAATCAGTAATAATCGGTAGTATGTAACAGTATCCTGTCTAGTGGCCAGATTTGGGCCCTAATTCAGTATTAATCGTCAGTTATAACAAATAGGTTACTCCTTATCTACTGGGCAATACGTAGTAATTAGATTAGGTCAGTTTAGCTGTAGATTAGGTCTGTAATAAATGCTGAGTAGTGCCTACGTGACTCCGTGCCCGTGAGAGGCTCGGCCAGAGCCTCATTTGCATATTTAGCCAAGTAGGCCGGAACGGCCCAAGCTTGGCCCTCTTCACTCGTGTGTCCTTCAAAAACGTCAATTTTCATCCGTTTTCAACCTAAAACTATAAAATAACACATTACACATTACGCAATACACAATTCGGGTCTTGAACCCGCACGTGAAAGCCAATCGGTCCGGACAATAGTTGCTGGGGTTTTAATCCCCACCACCTCTGTTTCTAATGGGTTTTAACCCATTTGATTCAGGTAGCCCGCCAGATCTTCCCTCAGCGCCTCTTGCTTGTTGCCTGAAGCTTAGTCCGGTCATCTGTCTAGCGAGCAGATCGAGTCTCAGTGTATCAGTTTGGTGGAACGTGAGATCAGTCTAGTCCTATCCAGTGCCAGTGTGCCAGTAGTATCAGTTTGTCGGGATCCGGAAGTAGATCCTGCAGCCAGTGTTGTCTCAGTTCCAGTATTCCGGCCCTGTTCAGTTGCCTAATAGGTACTTGTTTGGACCATCTTTGGGTTGCGTCAATAACGCAGATTAGCGGAGAGAGCGGCTACTACCTGTCTCATCTTGGGAACATTGTGTGAAACCTAAAACCTGTCTCATTTGTAACTTTCTGTCAAAAAAACAACATGTTCAGTGAAAGCGGTACCGCCTACGTTTTGATCCTCACCACGGAAGCCTCTCTATAAACCGATTGACATTCTGTCACTTGTTTGTATTAATTTTGAGATAATTATCTGAGGAAGCCGATCCGACCTTTCCGACAACAACCGACACTCTTCCAGCCTGTAACTGTCATTACCCATTTCAGAGACCGGAACTCTTCTCAAAATTCAGTTATTCTGGGCAGTCAATTATACGGAGACGCCAGAGCAAAGCCAACCTCGCTCCCACCCGATTCGGATTATAAACAGTTGTTAATTAGCGTAATTGTGTGTGTGTGTGGTCCCAAGAGTTATTGTAAGGGACAGAGTCACAGTAGAGGCTAGCAAAGAGCCTAAGAGTTGAGTTGAGTGAAAGCATATAGGATACCGGTCTAGTAGTCAAGTTAGTCCTTAGCAGCACTAGAGTGTACTATACCTGAAGCAAGTGTACCATAACGACCCCGAAACCGGATAATCAGCCCTAACTGCGAAAGTACCAGTCAAACTAAAGCTAAAAGGCAATTCTGGCAGACAGTATCTTGTAATACTGTTGATTGTAAAACCATACCTGCAGTGATTCATTGTCTGCTGGAATTTGGTAATACTGTTTGTTCTATTTGTAATAATAAATAATTATCCTTTCAGCTGCTTCGGCTTTCACGTACGTATTTCAGAGATCCCCAACTCTATCCGTATTGAGGTTAGAGTTGAACAGACAGTCGCCCATAGAGACTATAAATCCCGATTCCCCTGCCTAAAACGAACTCACTTCCAAATAGCATACATAGAACAGGAACAGTAATATTTTCGTTTACGATGATTGTCTGACAGGTTCCAAAACGGACTGAACAGGTATCTGCAGATGAGTTATTGACGCATCTCCAACTGATGCAGTCAAACAAGTATGGATGACAATACAAATAGAACGATACTTCGGAAAAACTGAAGACACTGAACAGAGAACGGACTCCAGTAAGCATGAGGAAGTCCGGCGGGCTACCTGAATCAAATGGGTTAAAACCCATTAGAAACAGAGGTGGTGGGGATTAAAACCCCAGCAACTATTGTCCGGACCAATTGGCTTTCACGTGCGGGTTCAAGACCCGAATTGTGTATTGTGTAATGTGTAATGCGTTATTTTATAGTTTTAGGTTGAAAACGGATGAAAATTGACGTTTTTGAAGGACACACGAGCGAAGAGGGCCAAGCTTGGGCCGTTCCGGCCTACCTGGCTAAATATGCAAATGAGGCTCTGGCCGAGCCTCTCACGGGCATGGAGTCACGTAGGCACTACTCAGCATTTATTACAGACCTAAACTACAGCTGAACTGACCTAATCTAAACACTACGTATTGTCCAGTATATGAGGAGTAACCTACTTGCTATAACTGACGATTAATACTGAATTAAGGCCCAAATTTGGCCACTAGACAGGATACTGTTACAGTACTACCGATTATTACTGATTACTACGACTACAGACTACCTGATACTGACGGAGGCCTATTTCGTACTCTACAGGCCTAACTAGACTTAATGACGACAATTATAACCCTAACCTGGGTTGGTAACCTACCATTGGGTTCCTAGAACATATTATCGCAATTATGCAAATGAGGTTACCAACCCTCTTAACCTGGGCCTAGAAACCTAACTGGACAAAGGTGAATTGGCCCCTTTCTTGCAGAGGACCCGCACCTTGAAGAAGGTGACCTACGCGGGCCTCTGGGGGTCCATCTACAACCGGATTTCACATACTAAGGATGACTAACAATTATTAACAAACCTAACTATTGCTATGATTTTAACCGCTATGATGGGTACTAACTATAATCACTATAACTAAAACTACAGACACTAACTATAACTACTAACTGACTAACACCTAACTAAACTGTTACTTTTAACCTAACCTAACTGTTTGTAATATCCTAATTGTTATGCCTAACTACTGCTTAATATTATTAGTTAACTAACTATTTCCCTACGGACTACACTCAAGACCTCCGCGAGGGGTTTACATGAGCAGTCCCATTCATACGGTTATTGGCACACAACAGACATGACGTAATTTCATTCATACAGGTTCACACACACTAGCGTACTACTTTCATACGCTCATTTAGACAGTAGGCACATACACGCAGACAGTCGTAGCTATACTATTTCACGCATACAGTTTCAGTCACACAGTTACAGTCACTCACACAATTATTCAAACACAGTTACGCAACATTCACACCTCACGCATACTTGACTTCTCTCACAACCTCAGCTGGAGGAATTTACGTGAGGAGCCGCATTCATACAGCACAGTACAATTACAGCCCTAACAGTGCTAAAATGGGGCTAATTCCCGAGATACTAGCCTAACTAATTCTAGCTACGGTTGCGTGAAAGTGCGATATATTTCGGGAATGGCCCAGAAATGGCCATTCCCACGTGATCATCCGTGCGTTTTTTGTTTGTTTTGTGTGTGTAAAAGCCAATGGGGACAATAATTGCTGTTTAAGCAATTATTACAAACATAAGCTAAAGACAGTTTTAAAGATAAGGGAAGCCGGTATTTCCCAGTTAACGTCTTAATAATTATTAGATTAAACGGTATTTGAAAGGTTGAGTTTTCTGCTTTTGAAATGTTTTGGGAAACCTCATGCTTTTATCCGGCAATTGTTATAAAACACAACAAGGTTATAACGGTGGCTTTGAATTTGTAACGAAAAACATGGCCGGCAACTCTAGTTGCCGGCTATGGGGATTGTGGGGGACCTAACCTGAAAGACCTACTCCCGGGGAGTGGCCTAACTCCCCTTCCTCAAGGTGGGTAAGTGAGGGTCCTCCCTTAGACTAATTACCCAAGTTTGCGTCGTTTTTGGGAGTTAAAACAGCTTTTGTAGTGAAACTCGAGAGAGTTAGAAAGAGGAAAAATGATGGTTTTAAGGTGGGTTTTTGAGTAGAAATAACCCACGAGAGTTTATTTGTGAAGGGGGCCCAAAAGAGGCCTTTTAGAGAAAACTGCAAAAAATAGCAAGAGAATGATTTTAAAAAACCTTTTTAGTGAGGGTGATTTGCGAGGTTCGACTGCTCGCAAATCACCAAGGAAAAATACGAAAGGAATCTTGCAACAATACCCCACAGGGTGGGGCGAAACGCCCCCACCCTCACATTTACAAATTATACAAAATAATGGGCACTGGGCCCGAAAAATGGTGCAAAAAATGGTCTTCCGGGGTCCGAAGACCCCGGGTAAATCGTGTTAGTGGAGGGACCCGGGGACCGCCTTTCAGGCATAAGGGTCCCCGGGCCAGAAGCAGTGCACCCCGTGAGCCGTCCGCAGACATATGGGCTCACGGGGGCGGCCAGGAACGTGAGTGCCTGGCTGGCAGTTGCTGAAATAAAAACCCTAAGGGGAAATGGGGGGAAGGGGAGAGGTGCTATAGTCCAGGCCTCCATATAATTGGCGCAAGACACACCTCTCCCGGAGACATACGGACAGAATGGGGGCTAACGAAATGCTAATGTTTCTAAGGGGAGAGAGACCGACCTCTCTCCCCGACTGCCAGCCAAGCACTGACTGAAAGTTGCTAATTTCAGTCGAGACCCCAGTAGGGGGTTGGCCTTTCAGCTTCTAACAGCTGATTGGCTGTTTTGGATGATCACGCTTTGTTATTGGGCTACCGAGTCGTGACCTACGGTAGCCCACAGGTGCGTCTGGCGGCTGGAGGACCCCCAAATTAATGGAAACAGATGACCCCTAAATCAGACAGAAAGGAGGCCAAAGGCCGGATTTTTAGTATCAAGTTTTAGGGGTCTCTGCTGGGGCCCATAAATCTGGAGTAAACAGAAACTCCAATATTTCTAGAAACTTGGTGCTCCAGCGGCCAAGACAAAGGGCTCCCTTTGCTTAGTAGAAAGCAAAGGGGCCTCACCTGTTTGGTCCATCAAGGACCCAAAGAAGACGAAAAGACGAAAACAAATTACATAAGAACTAGGTACCTAAGTTAAAATAATTAATATAAATACCTAGAAGTATAAGCTACCTAAATAACTAGTTAAGATTTTAAGTACCTATTATTACTGTATATAATTGTATGTATGCATATATTTGTCTATCTATACTTGTTTACCTAATTTGTACTGAGTAGTGCAAGGCTGGATTCAGCCTTTTGTGGGTGGGAGGTCAGCGGTGACCCTTATAAGGTCACTGTTACATGACTTACGTGAATGAATGCATGAATGGCATTCGTTCACGTAAGGTCTGGGAGCTTTCCTCGCTCTCCAGACAAACAGACGGGCGGTCAAAGATAAAAGGCCGACCCGTAAAAGGGAGAAGAGAAAAAAGGGAAGAAGTTAAATAACTCCCTTAAAAAATGGAATTAGAAACGAAACGTAGGATTTAAACTGTGTAATTAACTTGTACTTTTTGTTGTTTCAGGAGTTAAAGAAGAAGAGACCTTGATAGTGTGTGATTGTTCTTGTTTGTTGTGTAATTGTACTAATAAGATGAAATAATGTGTGTTTTCTTGCTGTTTAAGGGGATTTACACCGTAATTGGCCATTGCGCAACGCTGACATGAAGAGGGAAAAGACAGGAGAATTAAAGGGGGTCTCAATTACGACCGCCCTTGCACAAGACTGATGTAATAGGGGTTTGTGCAATTATGGGAGGCCTCAATACGGCCGTCCCACACACATACAAAAAGGGCAAAAGGTCAAAGGTTCGAATCCTTGCACTAAGAGTTGAGATAGCTTAGGTAATTATGCATATTTTAGACAATTCTAACACCTAATAGGTTCACCAATTAGTGTAGTTCGAGGGCCTCAATACGGCCGCAGGAACACAGTTAAGACACCTTAATTAGCCCTGATAATTAACCAGATTATGGTGATTTTTAAAGCAATTCTGGCAGTTCTGACAGACACAAGATACAAGAACAGATGATAATTGACAGTAACAGATACGGCTTGTTTCTTTATACAATTACCTGGCATGGATAAATGGATTGGCCATGAGATCTTCAACAAAACCAATTAATAACTCACTAAATTAGTCTTTTTGACAGATTTTCCGGGTAGGGCCTAGATTATTCTTTACTAAAGGCCACCCTATACTAGTTATTAATAACCTATTCCTAGTTGCTAGGTGAGGCTGTAATAACGCGAAACGCCTTTTTACTGAATAAAACAACAATTACAGTAACAGAAACAGTAATTTCATTACAAATATTCACAGCGACGCTCTGTCCCAGGCAGCGTTGCGATTTTTATACATTTTTGCTTTGGTATATTTTCTGTTTCATATTCACAAAAGTGTTTGTCAACTGTGCCTTTGTCAGAATGTGAAGAAAAATTTGTGAGTATATACAGCGTACTCGCCAAAAGGACGTGAGTCGTTTGAAAAAACATGCAGACATGGAACTCAAGTACGTATTATTACACGTAACAATTCTGTTTTTGAGCAAATTAATGCAATTACTGTCCTACCTAAAGATGTACTTATTCAATATTATTTGAAAAACTATTGAGCCTTATTAAATGAGTTACACCTTGTTTAGAAAATCTTCTGGAGACATTGAAACTCGTCTTGTCTGCTTGTAATCGTGGCAATCCTGCTAAGCTTATCCACAAATTTTGACCAAACATTTCAGTAAATTTTTTACGCGCAATGATAATGTTTAGCTCTTAGCGTACCTAAATTATTTCGCAGAGATCACTTCAACCTTTCATTAAGTAGACCCCCTCTAGTATTGTTAAGTGAGTGCAGCTTAACTGAGCGGTGGTCACTTAGCTTTTGAAAAAACCACTGGTGATTCAGTTTAGTTGGGCCCTCGCGCGAAGAATTCACGTTTGTTGATCGCAAGAGCGGGTTTGTAAAGAACTAATGGAAATCATATATCAGCCCTTAAATGGAGGTTTGGTTCTTAAGTATGTTCACTTTCATAGCGATTACTGGAAGTTAGTCTCAAACTGTGCAAACCATCCCTGCTCCGATGAATACTCTAGCATCCCTCTAGCCTCAATACCTAAATCAGCTACTGATTTTATAATGCTGCTCCTAATACTGCTCCTACGAATCAATCTCCGCTAACAATGTTGGATTTGTCATTCGTTTTCTCATTAGCACACATACTATAATGTCTGGGCTAGCACAGCTTCAAACGACACCTGAGGCCAATTGCATAAAAATCTACTAGTTGCGGAATCCGCAACTAGTGGCTGCTGGTTTGCGGATTCCGCATTGCTAGTGTTGCATAAATGTCTAGTGCGGAACTCGCAACTAGCAATATTAGTGCAAGTCAAGCGACTTACTAGTCTGAGTTGCATAAAATTTACTAGTTCTACGATAGGAATCTACTAGTGCTAGTAAAATCGTCTAGTGAATTTTCACTAGACGATTGTCAGAAAATCTTAGATAACGTTTCGAAATTCTAACGTTTTTCGATGCAACTTTAAGAATAGTTTGAGTTATCGCTTTTCAAGCGACCCTGAAAAAATTGTGAAATTTGGTTGATATTTGTGAGCATTGTAATTTTTTGAAGATTTATGGTTAATCCACTGGTTTTCCTCACTAGCAATGCTAGCACTCGCACTAGCATTGCGAGTCTGTCAAGTCCAGCAGCTTGCTTAGCTAATTTCGTCTAGTCGCTGGAAAAGTTTTATGCAACACTTGAAATCCGCACTAGTAACTAGTATGCTAGTACTAGCAAATCCGCACTAGTAGATCGGCAGATTTTTATGCAATTGGCCCCTGGAGTTGCAAAATATTCTGTCTTACAGTCAGACCAGTTTCACATCTGTCTGTGTCGTGCTCCTCCAGGGGCCAATTGCATAAAAATCTGCTGATCTACTAGTGCGGATTTGCTAGTACTAGCATACTAGTTACTAGTGCGGATTTCAAGTGTTGCATAACTTTTCCAGCGCCTAGACTAAATTAGCTAAGCAAGCTGTTGGACTTGACGGACTCGCAATGCTAGTGCGAGTACTAGCACTGCGAGTGAAGAAAAATTGTGGGTTAACCATAAATCTTCAAAAAATGACAACGTTCAGAAATATCAACCAAGTTTCTCGATTTTTTCAGGGTCACTTGAAAACTGACAACTCACGGTATTCCGAAAGTTTCATCGAAAAATGTTAAATTTTCGAAAAACTATCAAAGGTTTTCTGACAATCGTCTAGTGAAATTTGACTAGACGATTTTACTTGCACTAGTAGATTTCTTACGTAGAACTAGTAGATTTTATGCAACTCAATTGCCTGCGAGTGCTAGTAGCAACTAGCAACTAGTAGGTTGTTGGACTTGCACTAGTATTGCTAGTTACGAGTTCCGCACTTGACGTTTATGCAACTCCAACAAAGCGGAATCCGCAAACCAGCATCTACTAGTTGCGGATTCCGCAACTAGTAGAATTTTATGCAATAGGCCCCAGGAAACCAGACTCCCAGGAATCTCACTGCTTTTCATTGCCAAAAAAGTTGGAGTCTGGCAGATATGTCAGTAAGAATGGTCAACCAGTGGGCATTGCCACAGTCATCAGACATTAATCAGATGATCCCTGTGCTTATGTTAAACACATTACACATTCATTCCGTCAGCATGTTTGCTGTTGTCCAGTCGGTAGGTCAACAACCCAATTTGTTTGTTTAGGCCGTTGGCTATTGAAACTTGAAACCTTATTTAAAGCTTACCACTGTTCTGCCAAAACCAGTCTCCACCATTGAAGCTTTCCAAAATGGGTTAAGACTACATACTGTGGTTTCTGGGAAGTTGTTGTCCTGAATCTGAAACAGTTTTGAATTAATCTTTTAACCTCTGAAGTTCAATGTTATAAGAGTTAGCTGGTTTTTACCCAAATATAGTACTAAGTTTTCATGAAATTAGTATTGCACCCAATGTAGCATTTTGAAAAGATTCTGTCCTATCAAAACTCAACTTATGCTTACAAATTTTGCTTTGCCTTGATTACTGTGTGCAACATGCGGATGCCCAAACTTTATGGAGATAGGCAGCCTAGATTTTGCACTCACCATGTAAAGCAATCTATACACGGTTTAATATTTATCTGTATAATACGATGCAAAGAATTTGGTTTTGTGTGTACTCACAGGCGTAGTCCAGCTAAGGTCTTACGAACTCTGTTTATCCAAATGATCCGACGTTCCCCAATTAAGGAGGGTGGGGGCGACTAAACTTTTGCCCCGACTTTGTCCGATTGGCCAACTTTTTGGCGAAGTTATAGAGCATGGGTGTGGTCAAAAGATACTTGGTCATTGGTTCTTAACTGCCTTCCAGCCATGTGCAGTCGTCGGGTTTATGTGGTTAACCCCCCCCCCCTTTTTCACAACTACCAACGTAATTAATTAAAAATCTCTGCTGGCTGCAAGGCCCTAGCTTCAAGGTTGCCATTTGCCTATATGATTTGGCACATGCGCCCCTATCTTGCGAAAAATACTAGACGTTTCTATCTTATCTGCATCTAAGGGAGTTACTCTTCAAATTTAAAGTTTCATCAAAAATTTAAAAAATTTTCGGGTAACGAAAGCAATATTTTATTACTGGTGCGAGCTATAAGGCTGTAATTTGGAATAGAATTATGCCCTATAGGAGTACTCATTTGTGCCAAGAGGCAAGAAATTCTGCCGCGTGAAAAAAATTTTTTATGTCAACTTTGATCTTCAAAAATTGCCAAAATCGTCTTTTTTGGGCAATGGTACCCCAGAAATTGAAAAATTCAATTTTTTGAAATTAAAATTTTTTGAGATATTTGAACTCAGCGTGGTCGAAAACACACCCACAAATATATCAGCTCGATTAGTGGAGGTTTGAGACTTCTATGGCTGCAGATAGCCTCTAATCAGGATCCTACAGACTGAAAATGGCGGTTTCGGCAATTTTTAAAGATTAAAGTTGACAAATTTTTTCACGCGGCTGAATTTCTTGCCTTTTGCCACAAATGAGTACTCCTACAGGGCTTATGGATATTTGTGTCACCTTTTTTCTTAGTAATCTTGACTGATAATTTGCATACTGCTTTTTGGCATGCTGTCAATGGTCAGAACTCAGAAGTAAGTCGCTACGGCTAAGCAATGCTTCAGTCTTTGTTAATATGAGGTTGACTTTTTATTTCGGTTGGAGCCGGAATAAGTTATAGGGGCTTGTAGTATCTTTTATGTGTAACGGCTCTGTTGCCTAAGAAAATGGTCATTTTAATACAGAACTTACTAACTTTTACCTGTACAATATGCACATGAGTTTCGCAACAACAATGCTGCCAAAGTTAAAGTTAAAGAAGTTAAGGTGGGTGGGGGTCGCTTTTGATCTCCGATTTTTCTCATTTTCCCAGATTTTGTAGTCCTCAAAACAAGGCCAGAGGGTTTTGCGTAATATATATTGTTTCTATCGTTCTGTAAAGTCCTTCAAAGGTCCAAACCTTCTTCAAACCTCGACATGTGTTAAACAAAGAAAAATGAAAAAGTTCGGTTTAAAAGTTTTTGGCAGAAAATCTTTGCCTTATAAAAGAAACGCCATAGAAAATTTTTTAAAAAATCAGGGCTTTTCACAGCTGGGCCGGGCCAGGGCTTGAAATTTTTGACTCAGGGAGGGGGGGCGGGCAGACCTAAAATTTGAACAGGGCCGGGCCTGAAAATTCGGCCCTGATCTCTTCTCTAAGGCGGGGGCAGTGGTTTGTGAATAAGTTTCTGCTAACAATGCTAACTGCTAATAAGTCATAATAAGCTATGCACATATGCATCCACCCAGATGTCTTTAATTCGTATTATTTAAGGTGATGATATCCTTTTGTGCAATGCTTCTGGGGTAATTCTTTAATTCTTTAAAACGCAATAAGTTTCGCAATTTTCGGAGTTACAAAAAGTTTTATACACCATTTTAAAGCTGATAATCAGAACATTAACATGAACTTCCGAAACTAGAAAAAGTAGCAAACAAATTAGCAAACATTTTTGACATATCGGCTAGATATAGACCAAAAATTTTTGGACTTCGATTTCTTAAGAATTTTAATTTTGAATATTTTGAACTTCGACAAAACCCGAAATCTTTATTTTTTGTTGTTGTATTCGTTTGTTTGTAAACGAGATAGTATTAGGCCATTGTAGACATTGTAGGCATAAGGACATTATCGACTAGGAAAAGGCAAATTGTAGGCATATGTCAGATTTGTAGTTACGCGTTTTTTAAAGAAAAATTATATACTGAATCTCATACTCATGTTATCCTATGTTGCGCATGCATAGCCTTGAGGGACCCTGGAGTAAAGCGTCAATTTTAAGACTGTTGGAATTTAGTAATTATTTTAAAATTTTAAGTATTTGAATCGCGATATCGTTAATCTGGGTTGACGCTGTATTCCAAGAATTTGTCTCATGTTTTGAGACATGTGAGGGTATAGTATATCTAAAAATGAGCTAAATCGATGACTATAAAATTGTATGTTGTAAATATTGAACACGGCGCGGCGACCCTCCTCCGCCGGCATGTGGTTGGGAGGTGAAGACCACCAAGCTTGCCATGACAAAGGAAATACCAGTGTTGCATATAAGGTAGGAATGCTTCAACTTTGTGAATCGCCTCTATCTTATATTATACCTGTGTCCGGACGTTTACTGGATATTTGAGATAGTCTGTCACAATAGAGCTGACGTATACACAGAGAGTAGCACTGGCAATGACAAAAGCAATAACTCCAACCAAACGAGGGGTTGCTAATGATGTAGAGAATTTTGTCAGATGAAGCTAAGACAAAATAATAGCAACCATAGTGATTTAGCAAGAAACAAATCATTTACCAGTTTAAAGAAAATATGCCTCAAAATCAGAATGGTGGCAAACTTTGTGGGAACAATTAATATTTTCAGTCGACGTGAAAAGCTATTATAAGAAGCTATTATAAGTCTTGGGCACGAGTCCCACTGGTGGTCCGAGTTTTTCGACTCTTGCGATCTCGGTGGTACATTACTTTTTTTTTCTTTCTTACTTATTATGATATTACAATGTAATATAATTAATCAATTAATTAATTAGTTAAGTAATTAATTATTTAATACCATTTATTATATTAGATGTAGCTTATTGAAATTATAGGAAGAAACTTGCTGATTTCATGATGCCCAATATTTCTGCTAATGTTGAGATTTCTTGATTTTTTTGCTTAGATTGATGTATTGCTACTGTTGGAGTTGTACGACACCGATCGGGTTGAGGCGTCCCTGCTTACAACTGCTCTTGTCTGTGCTAAAACAACATTAGCATTCATGATATCCTCACTCTCATTTCCAAATACTGAGAACGGTTTTGAGTTTAGATGTTTAGCCCATTTATTATTGCAGAACAAACAAAGCTTAACATTAAATCCTTAATCGGAGGACTCTGTCTAGAAATGTTCTCGGACAGAAATCGAAACGTCACCAAGGAAACAAGGCGTTGGCTTGGAATGATCTGACACCTGCTTAGAGATTCATTGCAACCAATAGGTATGATTTCAGTTGGAATAGTACAGTTATCAGTTGTTGGTGTATAAGTTTATTCTATTGTTCTATCTCGTTGACAATTGATCAATTAGCGAATTGTGAAGAACTAGCAATCACGGTATGCGATTCTAACAACCGATCATAGTGATTCCGAAGTTGTGTAGGAATTTTGGCTTAAGTCGATGAGTTATCAAATGGTCCGTTTGCTAATTATTTCATTTCAGTCAGTGTTTAATGTGCATTCATGTCGTCCTAATTATTGGATTATTATTATTATTATTATTATTATTATTATTATTATTATTATTATATTCAACAAAAAGGCAACCCTTTCATCTGGGTATGTCCGTTTATTATTATTATTCATCTCGTTACCACCCCCTGTCCCCCCCTCTAACTTTTGCTAGGGTGGCCCGATTGGGCTGAAATTTTCAGTGGAGGTTTGGGGTGGGGTGAAGTGTTGACTGAAGCGCGGGCAGTCCGATATTTCCCGGATGCCGGGAATGGCGAATCCCGGAATTTCTTAAAATGGTAAGAGGGGACCAAGGGAAACGTAAAAATTTGTTGTCTCCGATTTTGCTTAAAAGTTGGTCATAGGGTAATTCGATAGCGCTGATTTCGAAACTGAAATCGAAATTTCCGGAAAATTTACGGATTTCGAGATATTGGACCCGGAAAATTCCGGATTTTGAAAAATTTTTCCGAAAGTGGTCGATATGGTACTTAAATGAAAGAGCTCGTCGAGCTGAGCAACTTTCCTTCTTGCGACATTTTCCGGAAATGCGCCTACCGAAAGTTACAGCCGAAAAACTGAAAATCCGGGAATTCACGAAAACCCGGATTTTAAAAAAGTTCTTCAAAAGTGGTCAATATGGTACTCACATGAAAGAGCTCGTCGAGCTGAACAACTTTTCTGCTTGCGGCATTTTCGGGAAATGCGTGTAGCGAAAATTACGACCAAAATACTGTTGCATTCTTCTGAAAATCCGTCCCCCCAAAGGGAAAATGCCGCGGCAACCCATTCTCGCAACTTCGCTAGTTATTGTATTTGCCTTTGCCATTTGCCCATTAAAATGGAAGTCTTTTAAATCAACACATTTGTCCGCCACAACTGACTAATGTTTAAATGGGATTAAAGGTACTAGGTTAGGGGTCCAGTTTGCAGCGAGTTGCACTCTTAGGAGAACCTGCATAGACTCGTCATGCAATTACCGGTTTAGTTCAAAACTCGGGGATTAGGCGAACGTGACAACACTTCTTAACGGTTGCTTACTGGTCGCCGTTGTAGTTTTTTTATACTTTAAATTTTCCATAAATTTTAATTATCGAAGTATGGTGGCAACACTACATGCAATTCCCGGTTTAGTTCCTGGCAGTAAACTCGGGGATTGATAGAACTATCGAAGTTTTATTCAACAATTTTTATTTTCATCTCAATAGTTAGATGATTGGCCGTTCTTGCCGCAGGATCTATTCAAGCTATTTTTGCTCACCCCACTTAGGGATGAAACGACTTCACGAAGAACCTTAAAGCAGAAATAGTATTTTGACTGAAAGGAACTTGCCTGCTAGAAGAGAGATAAATTGAGATAGTGCGCTTAAAAGTCTATGAGCATTCCCATTAGGAGCCAGTTGTAATTGTAGGCATGCAAGTCTAATAGGATCATAACACCTACTGGTATTGTCGTGGTAGCTGCTTTTGAGCAAGTCTTAAAACCCTTTGACTGGAAGGCAATCCCTAACAGCACAAACAACTGGAAGTAATTTCATCAGTCTGGAAATGATTATTTAAACTGAGTAAAGCTGAGTCAACGAATAAACTGCTGCGTGCTGCGAAATGAATGAACGGATTTTACAGAACGGCCAGGTTTTAATTATGAGTATTGCATTTGTTTGGTTCCAGCAGAACCAGTCATCACTCCAGGGAACTCTAGCACATATTTTTGATGAGGTAATCCTGAATATTTTAGGACAAAACATGCAAATCGTGGCACGTGTTTTAAGCACCCTCTAATTTATGCATTCTTTTCAGAAGCAATTAAAAGTCAATCAGTTGTAAAGAATCTGCACAAATAAATTGGAAGCATATGCCGTTTTACTGCCTCCAATTCGTAGAAAGACAGGATACTATTTACTGCTTGAGTGTTTTGAGCAGACAGATGCACAATCGTTTCATATCCCGGTTAAATTCAATTTACGCACTAGCTCCGAGTAATATACAAATAATCATCCACTGGCTAATTGCCTAGCAAAATTACTAAGAACGTTTGCAACCTCCCCTGCCAAGGTAGACAGACGAAGTTAAAAGTAAAGCTAAGAGGGAAGTTACCGCTTTTCGAAGCAGCCCAAAGGGATCCCAAAAATGTTATCTCTTGTCTAGGAAACATGACTGCAAGAGGTATGGAATTGGCCATAAAATAAGTTTCACGCCTAAAATTTTTAAACCTTCCCAGCTCTCTGGAATATTTTATTCTTGCTCAACATTTTCCAGTTAATGCTATTTTTCATAAGATTTCTCTCTTCTCCTTAAAACGTTGCGAAAATGGCTTGCACGAAAACCTGCTCTCAGTTTAGCCTGGGCCTCATTTAACATGTAAAGTAATTCAAATTCTGAGGTTTTAAATTTTAAAATTTGTCTTTGACTTATTCAGAATTTTGAACTTTTTGGAAATGAGAGTGAGGATATCATGAATGCTAATGTTATTTTAGCACAGACAAGAGTAGTTGTAAGCAGTGGACGCCTCAACCCGATCGGTGTCGTACAACACCAACAGCAGCAATACATCAATCTAAGCAAATACCTCAAGAAAGCTCAACATTAGCAGAAATCTTGGGCATCATGAAATCAGCAAGTTTCTTCCTATAATTTCGATAAGCCATATCTAATATAATAAATGATATTAAATAATTAATTATTTAACTAACTTATTAGTTAATTGATTAATTACATTACATTGTAATATCATAATAAGTAAGAAAGAAAGAAAGAAGAAAGTAATGTACCACCGAGATCGATAGAGTCGACAAACTCGGACCACCAGTGGGACTCGTGCCCAAGACTTATAATAGCTTTTTACGTAGACTGAAAATATTAATTGTTCCCCACAAAGTTTACCACCATCCTGATTTTGAAGCATATTTTCTTTAAACTGGTTAAAGGTTTGCTTCTTGCTAAATCACTATGGTTGCTATTATTTTGTCTTAGCTTCATCTGACAAAATTCTCCACATCCTAAGCAACCCCTCGTTTGGTTGGAGTTATTGCTTTTGTCATTGCCAGTGCTACTCTCTGTGTATACGTCAGCTCTATTGTGACAGACTATCTCAAACATCCAGTAAACGTCCGGACACAGGTATAATATAATATAGAGGCGATTTACAAAGTTGAAGCATTCCAAAACCTTATACGCAACACTGGTATTTCCGTTGCCATGGCAAGCTTGGTGGTCTTCACCTCCCAACCACATGCCGGCGGAGGAGGGTCGCCGTGTTTAATATTTACAACTTACAATTTTATAGTCATCGATTTAGCTCATTTTTAGATATACTATACCCTCACATGTCTCAAAACATGAGACAAATTCTTGGAATACAGCGTCAAGCCAGATCGCGATTCAAATACTTAAAGTTTTAAAATAATTACTAAATTCCAAAAGTCTAAAAAATTGCCGCATTTACCCAGGGTCCCTCAAGACAAGACAAGACAAGACAATTCGGTTACTTGAAAAAGGAAAGATAAACAAATTAGTTTTAAAAAAAAAATTTTAATTTAAATTTAAAATTTATTATTAAAAAAAATTTAAAATTTAAAAAATTTAAAAAAAAACAAAATTTTATTAGCATCAAACAAAAAAAATGGATATAGTTCAATAATTACATATATACTCAAATGTTTATATATAATTAATTTCAAGAAGGACGAGAGAAGACCAGCACTGGTCATCTAAGCCCCCGTTCTATTAAAAAAGCACCCAAATCTAGTTCTTCGATCCTTTGCCTGAAAATATTTACAGTGGCTGCATTTACAACTTCTTCAGGCGTTCCAAAGTCTAACTACACGCCAACTAAAGAAATTCTGCGTTACAACTAATTGCGGTCTTTTAATTGGTTTAAGTCGAATACGCATGCAAACCTCAGTGAAGGCTATGCATGCGCTGAAACATAGGATTACATGAGTATGAGATTCAGTATATAACTTTTCTTTAAAAACGCGGCGATCGACTTTCCCATATTTTATTGGTTCGTTCAAAAGTTCTACTGTACTTGTTCCCATTTAAATTCTACCTAGTCTTTGACGTTACCGCTTTGCGATAACAAAACTCCAAACTGTCCTTGTGCCATATAAATCAAAACTACAAATCTACAATCAAAACTACAAATCTACAATCAAAACTACAAATCTAACTTGTGCCTACAATATGACTTTTCCTAGTCGAAACTGTTCTTATGTCTACAATGTCTGCCGTAATACTAGGCCGTTTACAAACAAACAAATACAACAACGAAAAATGAAGATTTCGGGTCTTGTCAGTGTTCAAAATATTCAAAATAAAATACCTAAGAAATCAATGTTCAAAAATTTTTGGTCTATATCTAGCCGAGATGTCAGAAAATTTTTGCTAATTTTTTCGCTAATTTTGTTAGCTTCCTAAGCTCATGTGAATGTTTTGATTATAAGCTTCAAAATGGTGTATAAAGCTTTGCGTTTGATGGCTATCTGAACCACAGGCGCAACAACAGGTTTCATCTTCTGAACCATTTGATTCTCCAGTCGACGCTTATCCCGCTGACGAAGAGGTAAGACGTCATGCTTCTTCTGGCAGAAGTTGGTTGCTGCAAAACTCTTTACTAACAGCGCACCGGGTACACCTTTTCGATCAGGCCACTCGTAACGACTAATACGAATTCTCGTCTAGAACTCGCCACAGCACAACCTAGTCACTCAACGTTACAAGAAGAAGTTGTGCCCGTTCTTGTTGTATGGAGTTGTATGTTTTACGGAACAACGATAGCAAATATCTAAGATGACCTTGATAGAGTAGATTTGCCAGCGTTTTGAATACCATCAGATTCAGGAAACTGACAATATTCTTTCTCTACACAAAGCGTAAGGTTGGCGTTAATAAGGCCATCTACTGGGATGATTGGTCCAAGGTCACAAGCACAGTAGATGGAACCGAATTAAACGACAGCTTTTCTCATCATCTTTTAACATTAAACGCCGGGAATATAGGGATTTCACGGAAAAACAACTTTGCAAACATAGTTTTCTTAGCGGCCAATATTGATTCCATGCAAAATGAAACAACGATAAGCCAGCTGGTAATCTTCAATTCCAGAGGAACGCTCATTAAATAGTGATAAAGCTCAGATGATGGAACTATTTCATCTATAGGGCCAATTCTTGAGTTAAGCTTACTGAACACTCTGAACAGATCATCAATGGTATCTCGCTATTTCAGCTTATCCAACAGCTTTCACGTGGTAGGAATATTGGGCGTCTTCTTTTAGAAGGGATAAAACTAAGAAGAAGATCTGCGAAGCTGATAGGGTTTGTAGGTATGGATATTAAATAAAGCCGTAAAGCAGCAGACCGATGGCTTATAATTGGACAGTTGCAAAGGATAGATACATACGTATTTAAACGTTTATAAAACCTTTAGCCGCAAAACTGTTGTTGTGTGAAGATATGTGAATAACATATACAATAGGATATTTAAGTTTGTCATTAGATTTGTGTGTCATCGACAAGAAGCATCTGTTGTACCGATTAAAAAAGGATTTTAAGTGAATCCCACTCTCGTCGCCAAAATGTTGCGTTTACTACTCATAAAAGACGGTCATCACTAATTAAACAATGGCTTTAATTTACAATACGTTCTGTGTTAGAATGATCTGATCCTAAGCACATGCAGGATCAGATCTCGTTACTACAGCATCAACAGGCTTACATAAGTGAATTTTCAGACGAAGCAGATATTTCCTAAAAAACTTACCAAATGATCTCTTAGTCAATGTTCACCGTCACCATTAGTCACTATTTAGCACATATCGTCCTCTTTAAACAAGGATTACCGAATAGCTTTCACTAGAGTTTCATCCTCGCGCAATCTTACGTAGACACCATTTGCCAAATATGCCTCCCTTTTTTTGAAACATTTTTGAAGGTATAGAAACGGAAGAAGAGCTGGAAGAGTGATTGCAAGAAATCGAAGTCGCCACTACTGAAACAAGCCAGAGCTGTGAAGCTAGCAATATACAACCTGATCAAGGCAATCTGCACAACATCTAAGAAATGGCTACAACCGAAAGCAGTGAACGCGATGAAACAATGCTGACAATGGTGAGCACGGATTCTGGTCTCCACAATTGCGCATCTTCGGTGTACAAATGGCAGCAGCGGGGTTTTCTTTTTTCTGCCGAAGGCAGAAAGACATTGATAAAGATCGGCTTGAAGCATACGATCGCCAACAAAAAGCAGCTCAACGAATGCTCACTCTACCATACGCCAGGCTGTAACGATGGAATCTAAGGGAGGTGGTCAAGTGTACACCTAAGGTGTGTGTGTGTAGATCCGGAGAGCGACAGTATCTTTCTAATATCTGCAGTGCATTAAAGGCAGCGCATTAAAGTTGTCTTGCACTTCTCACTACCACGCATAGACCATCTGCGCTAACAAATGAAACAAAGTAACTAAGAAGCTAAATAAGAAACAGTGTCAATGCTTAAAGTGGCTGTTAAATTAAACTTTGTAAGCTCTACATTAGGTGCTCTGCATCATACGTATCTGCAAGCTGAAATAATCAGATAATTAATGAAATAGTTAATACTAAAATAGTTTGCTTGAATTGCATTAAATGCATGTACAAAATTTGCTTCAAAATTTATAGGTTCAAATCATAAATTAGTTAATAATACCAAGCGTACACAATACATAAGACTATGACAAGAGTCATACGCTATGTATTTTCAGCTCGCTACCTCCGTTGCAAGCTATCGGCTTACCCTTCATATATCAGACCCCCCTTATCAAAGCAAATTCTAATGCTATGCTTGCACACTAAGCTCGAAAACACATCTAGTCAGTTGGTTCAAAAGTAAGTCTGTTGCGTGCAAATATAGCGGGTGAATTTTATGGGGGGTCAGCCGATAGCGCGTATCGAATGTAGTGAGCTGTTAATACATAGCGTATGGCGCGTGCCATAACTCTTGTGTATTATGTACTCTTGATAATACTATTTAAATCCTACTCAAAATATAAGTAAAGAGTAGGGAAAGCAATGGGAATACTAGACTAAGTTAATTTTAGGCGGTACGCGTCTGGAAATTTCAGTCTAAGCGCTGTAAACATGGAGCTTAAACTAGTGGGAATGATAAATGCCTGAAGTGCGTTAGGCAGCACGCTTGCTGACTAAAAACATCAGGCCACACGCTGTAACAGAAGTTCGTAATGTTGGGTACGTTAAAAGGTTAACCGCCACGTGTGCCGCCTTAAATTTCTAGTCAGCACGCGTGCCGACTGAGAATGGTAGTAGCCTGCGATATATATATATGTGTGTGTGTGTGTGTGTGTGTGTGTGTGTGTGTGTGTGTGTGTGTGTGTGTGTGTGTGTGTGTGTGTGTGTGTGTGTGTGTGTGTGTGTGTGTGTGTGTGTGTGTGTGTGTGTGTGTGTGTGTGTGTGTGTGTGTGTGTGTGTGTGTGTGTGTGTGTGTGTGTGTGTGTGTGTGAGTGTGTGTGTGTGTGTGTGTGTGTGTATTTCGTATTGAGCACAATTTTCACTGTATACCCTGTGTGGACGCAATGTTTCTTCCACATAGGGTATACAGTGTGCAATTTTATGTTGACGCAGCGTCCACATGGAAAAACTATCTGGCGCAATCAGCTTTTTAGGCTAAGAATAGAATTATTAATAATGATTTAATTAATTAACTAATTGGCTATATATATATATATATATATATATATATATATATACATATATATATAGTGCAATTCTGAACTGTTGGTGTATGTTTTCAGCATTGGAGGCACTTTATGGCTGGTTATATCCAAAGTCGTTGATATTCCGTTTCTGGGCCAATTCCACTGGCATCTGAACTCAAACACTGAGACAGCACGAACGAATCAACAATCCACATGCTTGATGCCATGTTCCTCAATATAATTGTCCTCACATGCCACGGCATCGCCCCCACTTGCGGGGACATCTGAAACGTCACTGGTGAGCATTTTCAGAAAAAGCTTGCGATGAGTAAATAAACGAAAATATACTGACCCTGAGGATAGCAACTGTTTGGGAAAAAAGGGAGGCATATTTGGCAAATGGTGTCTACATAAGATTACGCAAGGATGAAAATCTAATGAAAGCTATTCGGTAATCCTTGTTTGAAGAGGACGATATTTGCTAAATAGTGACTAATGGTGACGGTGAACATTGACTAACAGATCATTTGGTAAGTTTTTTAGGTAATATCTGCTTCGTCTGAAAATTCACTAATGTAAGCCTGTTGATGCTGTAGTAACGAGATCTGATTCTGCATGTGCTTGGGATCAGATCATTCTAACACAGAACGTATTGTAAATTAAAGCCATTGTTTAATTAGTGATGACCGTCTTTTATGAGTAGTAAACGCAACATTTTGGCGACGAGAGTGGGATTCACTTAAAATCCTTTTTTAATCGGTACAACAGATGCTTCTTGTCGATGCCACACAAATCTAATGACAAACTTAAATATCCTATTTTATATGTTTTTCACATATCTTCACACAACAACAGTTTTGCGGCTAAAGGTTTTATAAACGTTTAAATACGTATGAATCTGTCCTTTGCAACTGTCCAATTATAAGCCATCGGTCTGCTGCTTTACGGCTTTATTTAATATCCATACCTACAAACCCTATCAGCTTCGCAGATCTTCTTCTTAGTTTTATCCCTTCTAAAAGAAGACGCCCAATATTCCTAGCATGTGAAAGCTGTTGGATAAGCTGAAATAGCGAGATACTATTGATGATCTGTTCAGAGTGTTCAGTAAGCTTAACTCAAGAAATAGCCCTATAGATGAAATAGTTCCATCATCTGAGCTTTATCACTATTTAATGAGCGTTCCTCTGGAATTTAAGATTACCAGCTGGCTTATCGCTGTTTCATTTTGCATGGAATCAATATTGGCCGCTAAACTATGTTTGCAAAGTTGTTTTTCCGTGAAATCCCTATATTCCCGGCGTTTAATGTTAAAATATGATGAGAAAAGCTGTCATTTAATTCGGTTCCATCTACTGTGCTTGTGACCTTGGACCAATCATCCCAGTAGATGGCCTTATTAACGCCAACCTTACGCTTATGTAGAGAAAGAATATAGTCAGTTTCCTGAATGCGATGGTATTCGAAACGCTGGCAAATCTACTCTGTCAAGGTCATCTTAGATATTTGCTATCGTCGTTCCTTAAAACATACAACTCCACACAACAGGAACGGGCACAACTTCTTCTTGTAACGTTGTGTGACTAGGTTGTGCTGTGGCGAGTTCTAGACGAGAATTCGTATTAGTCGTTACGAGTGGCCTGATCGAAAAGGTGTACCCGGTGCGCTGTTAGTAAAGAGTTTTGCAGCAACCAACTTCTGCCAGAAGAAGCATGACGTCTTACCTCTTCGTCAGCGGGATAAGCATCGACTGGAGAATCAAGTGGTTCAGAAGATGAAACCTGTTGTTGCGCCTGTGGTTCAGATAGCCATCAAACGCGAAGTCGGATGTGCCCTGCCAGTGGGAAGAAATGTCATAACTATGGGAAGATTGGCCACTACGCAAGAGCCTGTCGTCAACGGAAGAAGCACAACCGCATCAACACAGTCGAGTTGGGGCAAGAACTTAGAGGGGACGAAGAAGTGACCATACTGTGACTTAGCTAACTTTTTTGACATTTTACCTGGTTTGTATTTTGACACGGGTTGCTGATATGTTTACTGTTATGTTTAGCTTAGGATGAGCAGCTTGCTATAAGAGGAGGGAGAATGCTGTAGCTGTGATTTGTTCAGTAACGTTGTGTGACTAGGTTGTGTTGTGATGAGTTCTAGACGAGAATTCGTATGAGTCGTTACGAGTGGCCTGATCGAAAATAAAGTGCGGTGTTAGTAAAGAGTTTTGCAGTGTGTGTGCCGTTCGTAGCAGTTCAGCATCGGTCACAACACAATAGGGCGCTAATAGGCGCTAATGAGTGTGTCTGGTGTTACGGACAGAGCATCCCAGGGTGTTGCCATCCGAAGGGAAGTGTGCCAGTAATCTCCGTTATTCAACTTTTTAAAATCAATTTGTGATGTTAATTGCAATTTGCTTGTGGGGAGGGACTGAAATAGAAACACAGGTTCGGCATGGCGTTCCACGCTGAAATTAAACTTGGCTTTTAATTCTGAAGCAGTATTTTTATTAAAACTGGCCTAAATCCGAAATCTGGCATCTCAAATAAACGTTGTGCAGCCATCTTGCACAACCTTGAAATTTCTGCAGAATAAAAATACAGCTATACAATAAAATATATATAGTGCAATTATGAACTGTTGGTGTATGTTTTCAGCATTGGACGCACTTTATGGCTGGTTATATCCAAAGTCGTTGATATTCAGTTTCTGGGCCAATTCCACTGGGATCTGAACTCAAACACTGAGACAGCACGAACGAATCAACAATCCACATGCTTGATGCCATGTTCCTCAATATAATTGTCCTCACATGCCACGGCATCGCCCCCACTTGCGGGGACATCTGAAACGTCACTGGTGAGAATTTTCAGAAAAAGCTTGCGATGAGTAAATAAACGAAAATATACTGACCCTGAGGATAGCAACTGTTTGGGAAAAAAGGGAGGCATATTTGGCAAATGGTGTCTACATAAGATTACGCAAGGATGAAAATCTAGTGAAAGCTATTCGGTAATCCTTGTTTGAAGAGGACGATATTTGCTAAATAGTGACTAATGGTGACGGTGAACATTGACTAACAGATCATTTGGTAAGTTTTTTAGGTAATATCTGCTTCGTCTGAAAATTCACTAATGTAAGCCTGTTGATGCTGTAGTAACGAGATCTGATCCTGCATGTGCTTGGGATCAGATCATTCTAACACAGAACGTATTGTAAATTAAAGCCATTGTTTAATTAGTGATGACCGTCTTTTATGAGTAGTAAACGCAACATTTTGGCGACGAGAGAGGGATTCACTTAAAATCCTTTTTTAATCGGTACAACAGATGCTTCTTGTCGATGCCACACAAATCTAATGACAAACTTAAATATCCTATTTTATATGTTTTTCACATATCTTCACACAACAACAGTTTTGCGGCTAAAGGTTTTATAAACGTTTAAATACGTATGTATCTGTCCTTTGCAACTGTCCAATTATAAGCCATCGGTCTGCTGCTTTACGGCTTTATTTAATATCCATACCTACAAACCCTATCAGCTTCGAGATCTTCTTCTTAGTTTCCAAAAACGGGGGGGATGGGAGCTGAGCTTTATCACTATTTAATGAGCGTTCCTCTGGAATTGAAGATTACCAGCTGGCTTATCGCTGTTTCATTTTGCATGGAATCAATATTGGCCGCTAAACTATGTTTGCAAAGTTGTTTTTCCGTGAAATCCCTATATTCCCGGCGTTTAATGTTAAAATATGATGAGAAAAGCTGTCATTTAATTCGGTTCCATCTACTGTGCTTGTGACCTTGGACCAATCATCCCGGTAGATGGCCTTATTAACGCCAACCTTACGCTTATGTAGAGAAAGAATATAGTCAGTTTCCTGAATGCGATGGTATTCGAAACGCTGGCAAATCTACTCTGTCAAGGTCATCTTAGATATTTGCTATCGTCGTTCCTTAAAACATACAACTCCACACAACAGGAACGGGCACAACTTCTTCTTGTAACGTTGTGTGACTAGGTTGTGCTGTGGCGAGTTCTAGACGAGAATTCGTATTAGTCGTTACGAGTGGCCTGATCGAAAAGGTGTACCCGGTGCGCTGTTAGTAAAGAGTTTTGCAGCAACCAACTTCTGCCAGAAGAAGCATGACGTCTTACCTCTTCGTCAGCGGGATAAGCATCGACTGGAGAATCAAGTGGTTCAGAAGATGAAACCTGTTGTTGCGCCTGTGGTTCAGATAGCCATCAAACGCGAAGTCGGACATGCCCTGCCAGTGGGAAGAAATGTCATAACTATGGGAAGATTGACCACTACGCAAGAGCCTGTCGTCAACGGAAGAAGCACAACCGCATCAACACAGTCGAGTTGGGGCAAGAACTTAGAGGGGACGAAGAAGTGACCATACTGTGACTTAGCTAACTTTTTTGACATTTTACCTGGTTTGTATTTTGACACGGGTTGCTGATATGTTTACTGTTATGTTTAGCTTAGGATGAGCAGCTTGCTATAAGAGGAGGGAGAATGCTGTAGCTGTGATTTGTTCAGTAACGTTGTGTGACTAGGTTGTGTTGTGATGAGTTCTAGACGAGAATTCGTATGAGTCGTTACGAGTGGCCTGATCGAAAATAAAGTGCGGTGTTAGTAAAGAGTTTTGCAGTGTGTGTGCCGTTCGTAGCAGTTCAGCATCGGTCACAACACAATAGGGCGCTAATAGGCGCTAATGAGTGTGTCTGGTGTGACGGACAGAGCATCCCAGGGTGTTGCCATCCGAAGGGAAGTGTGCCAGTAAGCTCCGTTATTCAACTTTTTAAAATCAATTTGTGATGTTAATTGCAATTTGCTTGTGGGGAGGGACTGAAATAGAAACACAGGTTCGGCATGGCGTTCTACGCTGAAATTAAATTTGGCTTTTAATTCTGAAGCAGTATTTTTATTAAAACTGGCCTAAATCCGAAATCTGGCATCTCAAATAAACATTGTGCAGCCATCTTGCACAACCTTGAAATTTCTGCAGAATAAAAATACAGCTATACAATAAAATATATAGTGCAATTATGAACTGTTGGTGTATGTTTTCAGCATTGGACGCACTTTATGGCTGGTTATATCCAAAGTCGTTGATATTCAGTTTCTGGGCCAATTCCACTGGGATCTGAACTCAAACACTGAGACAGCACGAACGAATCAACAATCCACATGCTTGATGCCATGTTCCTCAATATAATTGTCCTCACATGCCACGGCATCGCCCCCACTTGCGGGGACATCTGAAACGTCACTGGTGAGAATTTTCAGAAAAAGCTTGCGATGAGTAAATAAACGAAATTATACTGACCCTGAGGATAGCAACTGTTTGGAAAAAAGGGAGGCATATTTGGCAAATGGTGTCTACATAAGATTACGCAAGGATGAAAATCTAGTGAAAGCTATTCGGTAATCCTTGTTTGAAGAGGACGATATTTGCTAAATAGTGACTAATGGTGACGGTGAACATTGACTAACAGATCATTTGGTAAGTTTTTTAGGTAATATCTGCTTCGTCTGAAAATTCACTAATGTAAGCCTGTCGATGCAGTAGTAACGAGATCTGATCCTGCATGTGCTTGGGATCAGATCATTCTAACACAGAACGTATTGTAAATTAAAGCCATTGTTTAATTAGTGATGACCGTCTTTTATGAGTAGTAAACGCAACATTTTGGCGACGAGAGTGGGATTCACTTAAAATCCTTTTTTAATCGGTACAACAGATGCTTCTTGTCGATGCCACACAAATCTAATGACAAACTTAAATATCCTATTTTATATGTTTTTCACATATCTTCACACAACAACAGTTTTGCGGCTAAAGGTTTTATAAACGTTTAAATGCGTATGTATCTGTCCTTTGCAACTGTCCAATTATAAGCCATCGGTCTGCTGCTTTACGGCTTTATTTAATATCCATACCTACAAACCCTATCAGCTTCGCTGAGCTTTATCACTATTTAATGAGCGTTCCTCTGGAATTGAAGATTACCAGCTGGCTTATCGCTGTTTCATTTTGCATGGAATCAATATTGGCCGCTAAGAAAACAGTTTGCAAAGTTGTTTTTCCGTGAAATCCCTATATTGCATCGCTCCCACCTGCGGGACATCTGAAACGTCACTGGTGAGATTTTCAGAAAAAGCTTGCGATGAGTAAATAAACGAAATTATACTGACCCTGAGGATAGCAACTGTTTGGAAAAAAAGGGAGGCATATTTGGCAAATGGTGTCTACATAAGATTACGCAAGGATGAAAATCTAGTGAAAGCTATTCGGTAATCCTTGTTTGAAGAGGACGATATTTGCTAAATAGTGACTAATGGTGACGGTGAACATTGACTAACAGATCATTTGGTAAGTTTTTTAGGAAGTATCTGCTTCGTCTGAAAATTCACTTATGTAAGCCTGTTGATGCTGTAGTAACGAGATCTGATCCTGCATGTGCTTGGGATCAGATCATTCTAACACAGAACGTATTGTAAATTAAAGCCATTGTTTAATTAGTGATGACCGTCTTTTATGAGTAGTAAACGCAACATTTTGGCGACGAGAGTGGGATTCACTTAAAATCCTTTTTTAATCGGTACAACAGATGCTTCTTGTCGATGCCACACAAATCTAATGACAAACTTAAATATCCTATTTTATATGTTTTTCACATATCTTCACACAACAACAGTTTTGCGGCTAAAGGTTTTATAAACGTTTAAATACGTATGAATCTGTCCTTTGCAACTGTCCAATTATAAGCCATCGGTCTGCTGCTTTACGGCTTTATTTAATATCCATACCTACAAACCCTATCAGCTTCGCATATCTTCTTCTTAGTTTTATCCCTTCTAAAAGAAGACGCCCAATATTCCTAGCATGTGAAAGCTGTTGGATAAGCTGAAATAGCGAGATACCATTGATGATCTATTCAGAGTGTTCAGTAAGCTTAAATCAAGAAATGGCCCTATAGATGAAATAGTTCCATCATCTGAGCTTTATCACTATTTAATGAGCGTTCCTCTGGAATTGAAGATTACCAGCTGGCTTATCGCGGTTTCATTTTGCATGGAATCAATATTGGCCGCTAAGAGAACTATGTTTGCAAAGTTGTTTTTCCGTGAAATCCCTATATTCCCGGCGTTTAATGTTAAAATATGATGAGAAAATCTGTCATTTAATTCGGTTCCATCTACTGTGCTTGTGAACTTGGACCAATAATCCCAGTAGATGGCCTTATTAACGCCAACCTTACGCTTGTGTAGAGGAAGAATATAGTCAGTTTCCTGAATCTGATGGTATTCGAAACGCTGGCAAATCTACGGCAAGAACTTAGAGGAGATGAAGAAGTGGCCTTACTGTGACTTATCTAACTTTTTTGACATTTTACCTGGTGTGTATTTTGACACGGGTTGCTGATATGTTTACTGTTATGTTTAGCTTAGGGTGAGCAGCTTGCTATAAGAGGAGGGAGAATGCTGTAGCTGTGATTTGTTCAGTAACGTTGTGTGACTAGGTTGTGTTGTGATGAGTTCTAGACGAGAATTCGTGTGAGTCGTTACGAGTGGCCTGATCGAAAATATGTACCCGGTGCGGTGCTAGTAAAGAGTTTTGCAGTGTGTGTGCCGTTCGTAGCAGTTCAGCATCGGTCACAACACAATAGGGCGCTAATAGGCGCTAATGAGTGTGTCTGGTGTGACGGACAGAGCATCCCAGGGTGTTGCCATCCGAAGGGTAGTGTGCCAGTAAGCTTTGTTTTTCAACTTTTTAAAATCAATTTGTGATGTTAATTGCAATTTCCTTGAGGGGAGGGACTGAAATAGAAACACAGGTTCGGCATGGCGTTCCACGCTGAAATTAAATTTTTCTTTTAATTCTGAAGCAGTATTTTTATTAAAACTGGCCTAAATCCGAAATCTGGCATCTCAAATAAACTAATGCAGCCATCTTGCACAACCTTGAAATTTCTGCAGAATAAAAATACAGCTATACAATAAAATATATAGTGCAATTATGAACTGTTGGTGTATGTTTTCAGCATTGGACGCACTTTATGGCTGGTTATATCCAAAGTCGTTGATATTCAGTTTCTGGGCCAATTCCACTGGCATCTGAACTCAAACACTGAGACAGCACGAACGAATCAACAATCCACATGCTTGATGCCATGTTCCTCAATATAATCGTCCTTACATGCCACGGCATCGCCCCCACTTGCGGAGACATCTGAAACGTCACTGGTGATAATTTTCAGAAAAAGCTTGCGATGAGTAAATAAACGAAATTATACTGACCCTGAGGATAGCAACTGTTTGGAAAAAAGGGAGGCATATTTGGCAAATGGTGTCTACATAAGATTACGCAAGGATGAAAATCTAGTGAAAGCTATTCGGTAATCCTTGTTTGAAGAGGACGATATTTGCTAAATAGTGACTAATGGTGACGGTGAACATTGACTAACAGATCATTTGGTAAGTTTTTTAGGAAATATCTGCTTCGTCTGAAAATTCACTTATGTAAGCCTGTTGATGCTGTAGTAACGAGATCTGATCCTGCATGTGCTAGGGATCAGATCATTCTAACACAGAACGTATTGTAAATTAAAGCCATTGTTTAATTAGTGATGACCGTCTTTTATGAGTAGTAAACGCAACATTTTGGCGACGAGAGTGGGATTCATTTAAAATCCTTTTTTAATCGGTACAACAGATGCTTCTTGTCGATGACACACAAATCTAATGACAAACTTAAATATCCTATTTTATATGTTATTAACATATCTTCACACAACAACAGTTTTGCGGCTAAAGCTTTTATAAACGTTTAAATACGTATGTATCTGTCCTTTGCAACTGTCCAATTATAAGCCATCGGTCTGCTGCTTTACGGCTTTATTTAATATCCATACCTACAAACCCTATCAGCTTCGCATATCTTCTTCTTAGTTTTATCCCTTCTAAAAGAAGACGCCCAATATTCCTAGCATGTGAAAGCTGTTGGATAAGCTGAAATAGCGAGATACCATTGATGATCTATTCAGAGTGCTCAGTAAGCTTAACTCAAGAAATGGCCCTATAGATGAAATAGTTCCATCATCTGAGCTTTATCACTATATAATGAGCGTTGCTCTGGAATTGAAGATTACCAGCTGGCTTATCGCTGTTTCATTTTGCATGGAATCAATATTGGCCGCTAAGAAAACTATGTTTGTAAAGTTGTTTTTCCGCGAAGTCCCTATATTCCCGGCGTTTAATGTTAAAATATGATGAGAAAAGCTGTCATTTAATTCGGTTCCATCTACTGCCTGTGACCTTGGACCAATCATCCCAGTAGATGGCCTTATTAACGCCAACCTTACGCTTGTGTAGAGAAAGAATATAGTCAGTTTCCTGAATCTGATGGTATTCGAAACGCTGGCAAATCTACGGCAAGAACTTAGAGGGGATGAAGAAGTGACCTTACTGTGACTTAGCTAACTTTTTTGAAATTTTACCTGGTTTGTACTTTGACACGGGTTGCTGATATGTTTACTGTTACGTTTAGCTTGGGGTGAGCAGCTTGCTGTAAGAGGAGGGAGAATGTTGTAGCTGTGATTTGTTCAGCAACGTTGTGTGACTAGGTTGTGTTGTGATGAGTTCTAGACGAGAATTCGTATGAGTCGTTACGAGTGGCCTGATCGAAAATATGTACCCGGTGCGGTGTTAGTAAAAAGTTTTGCAGTGTGTGTGCCGTTCGTAGCAGTTCAGCATCGGTCACAACACAATAGGGCGCTAATAGGCGCTAATGAGTGTGTCTGGTGTGACGGACAGAGCATCCCAGGGTGTTGCCATCCAAAGGGAAGTGTGCCAGTAAGCTCCGTTTTTCAACTTTTTAAAATCAATTTGTGATGTTAATTGCAATTTCCTTGTGGGGAGGGACTGAAATAGAAACACAGGTTCGCATGGCGTTCCACGCTGAAATTAAATTTGGCTTTTAATTCTGAAGCAGTATTTTTATTAAAACTGGCCTAAATCCGAAATCTGGCATCTCAAATAAACATTGTGCAGCCATCTTGCAAAACCTTGAAATTTCTGCAGAATAAAAATACAGCTATACGATAAAATATATAGTGCAATTATGAACTGTTGGTGTATGGATTCAGCATTGGACGCACTTTATGGCTGGTTATATCCAAAGTCGTTGATATTCAGTTTCTGGGCCAATTCCACTGGCATCTGAACTCAAACACTGAGACAGCACGAATGAATCAACAATCCACATGCTTGATGTCATGTTCCTCAATATAATTGTCCTCACATGCCACGGCATCGCCCCCACTTGCGAGGACATCTGAAACGTCAGTGGTTTTTCAGAAAAAGCTTGCGATGAGTAAATAAACGAAAATATACTGACCCTGAGGATAGCAACTGTTTGGAAAAAAGGGAGGCATCTCGTCGCCAAAATGTTGCGTTTACTACTCATAAAAGACGGTCATCACTAATTCAACAATGGTTTTAATTTACAATACGTTCTGTGTTAGAATGATCTGATCCCAAGCACATGCAGGATCAGATCTCGTTACTACAGCATCAACAGGCTTACATAAGTGAATTTTCAGACGAAGCAGATATTTCCTAAAAAACTTACCAAATGATCTGTTAGTCAATGTTCATCAACATGGCATCAAGCATGTGGATTGTTGATTCGTTCGTGCTGACGTGGCGGTTAACCTTTTAACGTACCCAACATTACGAACTTCTGTTACAGCGTGTGGCCTGATGTTTTTAGTCAGCAAGCGTGCCGCCTAACGCACTTCAGGCATTTATCATTCCCACTAGTTTAAGCTCCATGTTTACAGTGCTTAGACTGAAATTTCCAGACGCGTACCGCCTAAAATGAACTTAGTCTAGTATTCCCATTGCTTTCCCTGCTCTTTACTTATATTTTGAGTAGGATTTAAATAGTATTATCAAGAGTACATAATACACAAGAGTTATGACACGCGCCATACGCTATGTATTAACAGCTCACTACATTCGATACGCGCTATCGGCTGACCCCCCATAAAATTCACCCGCTATGTTTGCACGCAACAGACGTACTTTTGAACCAACTGACTAGTTGTGTTTTCGAGCTTTAGTGTGCAAGCATAGCATTAGAATTTGCTTTGATAAGGGGGGTCTGATTTATGAAGGGTAAGCCGATAGCTTGCAATGGAGGTAGCGAGCTGAAAATACATAGCGTATGCCTCTTGTCATAGTCTTATGTATTGTGTACTCTTGGTATTATTAACTAATTTATGATTTGAACCTATAAATTTTGAAGCAAATTTTATACATGCATTTAATGCAATTCAAGCAAACTATTTTAGTATTAGCTATTTCATTAATTATCTGATTATTTCAGCATGCAGATACGTATGATGTGGAGCACCTAATGTAGAGCTTACAAAGTTTGATTTAACCAGCCACTTTAAGCATTGACACTGTTTCTTATTTAGCTTCTTAGTTGCTTTGTTTCATTTGTTAGCGCAGATGGTCTATGCGTGGTAGTGAGAAGTGCAAGCCAACTTCGCTTTAATGCACTGCAGATATTAGAAAGATACTGTCGCTCTCCGGATCTAAACACACACCTTAGGTGTACACTTGACCACCTCCCTTAGATTCCATCGTTACAGCCTGGCGTGTGGTAGAGTGAACATTCGTTGAGCTGCTTTTTGTTGGCCCTCGTATGCTTCAAGCCGATCTTTATCAATGTCTTTCTGCCTTCGGCAGAAAAAAGAAAACCCCGCTGCTGCAATTTGTACACCGAAGATGCGCAATTGTGGAGACCAGAATCCGTGCTCACCATTGTCACCATTGTTTCATCGCGTTCACTGCAGTCGGTTGTAGCTTTCGGTTCTTAGATGTTGTGCAGATTGTCTTGATCAGGTTATATATTACTAGCTTCAGAGCTCAAGATGGATCCGTATTGTCTTTATGTTTCCGAATTGTGATAAGTTGGAATGTATTAAATTCTTTAAAATATTTATCTTTTGAAGGATGTGGTGCAAGTTTCATTAAGCAACTAATGTCAATTTTTAAGAAACCTCATATAAAATTTACAGTGCAGAAACATTGCTGCAATAAAAAATTGGATAGTTTCTTTCACTGTTTCGGATTTCTGTCTGATGAACTAAAAAAATATTTCTGATTTCTTATGTGTGGTGAAAAATTCTCAACAGCCGTAGGTTTTTCCTACCTAAAGTTAAAATTCCGTTTGGCATGTGCCAAAGTGAACCGCCCAACAATCCTAACAGCAACGGCAACGCCGGTACGACTGTCGCTGCCACCAACAATTTAGCGCTTGGAAATGGCGGCGGCGGCAGTGAAAATCTGAGCAAAATCGTCACTTCTGCGTCGTCGTTGCATTTGGATCTGCTCAAGCCAGCCTGGTCCCAGAGGCAAATGAAGGAATGCTTCAGATGCTGTCCGCCTACGGTGCCTCCATGAGCGTGGACATGAGCAGTCACCGTGGTCAGCAGTCAACAGCGCAACAGTCTCAAGCAACTGCTGTTAGTAGTGGTAGTGTTGTTCTGCATGGCAGCGCTCGTAGTACTCAGCAGCCAGTCGTCCCGACGTCGCCACAAGTGGGACTATCCTCCGTGGCACATGGCGGATAGTCTTCTTCAGACCTGGAACTGGCAGAGTGGCAGAGCAAAGGAGGAAATCCTCCTTTTAGTGCATATTAATGCAGCTATTAATTTTGTCTGTAAATCTAGAAGTCTGTTAATCCTACCGACAGTGTTGATATATTATATTTATACATTTAATTAAATTCAGTTCGTAGGCCACTTTCAGCAGTAAACCAGAATTTATAACTAACAAAATTTAATATTAAGCATCTTTCAGCATGTGCTGCGGTGACCGCTTGCAGCATTCCTTTATTTACACCCTACTCCCCCATTCATTAAATATGGTTTAGACTGGAAATAATGAAATTCAGATCGGAGAGCACTTGTTAGGCTTCAATCATTCAGAGATGAAACCGGGTCACTATTTGCTGACCCGGTGACCCGGTGACCCGGTCGACCCCTGACCCGGTGACCCGGTGACCCGGTGACCCTGTATTTTTGAAAATTCAGGTTTAAGCTTGGAAAAATTAAAACTACTTATATCCGGGTGTGATGAGTGTTTTCTCACCTTTTTGGACATTTTTGGCGTCTAAAATAAGAAGTCGGACAAACTCTTCGCTTTCCTTAAAGTAGTAAAATTGAAAAGTAAATATTGTAAGTGTGATGTAGGTCAAAAAGGTTTGAGTTGTGCTGTCTAGAAGTATTGGTTTTTGTCTGTCTGTGTTTCATCCTTTCTTCACAAGGGCTAGCCTGTTGGGTTGTAGCTTGCATTGCCTTAATATTTGTGCTGTGTTGCTCTCAGTCTAAACGCATTAAGACCTTGACTGTTTTGAAGTCTTAGCTTTCCACTAGGTGGGGGCTTCTTAGACTTTAAACTCTTAAAGTTGTGCTTTAGTGCAAACATACGCTCAAATTGTACTGCTATGCGTTGGCTGTTAGTTGAAACGCTAAGAGCAGAAGTTGAGTTCTCTGGAGAATTTGTAACGAATGGCTGTTATTGACTCGATGCGATTCTAGGAATTACCGAGTCTTGTTATATAAATCTGGTGTGTAGTCTAGTATTTTGATAAAAACGTAGTGACCTTTATGAAGTGAATTGTAAAGAGAGCTGCAGCAAGTTAGGAGGCAGTTGCGAAATTGTCTTGGGCAAGTTCGGTCGGTTTTATTTTCTGCTGGAGTTTTTGACTGTGCCAAGGGCACCCATACCTGTGTACTTACACGTTTGCCGAGTGGAGTTTACAATAAAGGTCCTTCGTAGTTTGTGTACGATCGCCTAGGTAGTCAAATTACATAAGTAAGCCGGAAAAAATTTGCACGACATCACGATCGCACTCAATGTGATGTGAAGTAAACTACATAGCTTTTTGAATCAAACAAATTCGAACAAAATATATACTTCGGCAAAGTCATTACTTCATCGAATTCTAATCATAGAGCTTAACATTAGCACTTTTGTGTTGTATCATTATTTTAGCAGAATATTTTATGTAGTTGTTTGTATGGCTGATGGTTTCACTCAGCGGACATTTTTTGGAAACATTTTGCTAATGGCTAGGATTCAGACAATATATTCTATAAATAAAAACAATCACAACTCCATCTGGTCCTAAAGGTAGCAAGCCATAACAATTAGAAAAATGCAAAGCAAAACTCAGAATCTGTAAATCTTGTTTTGCCGAGATTTCCCTTCTTACCGACATTTGAAAGTCTGACACAGTCTGACCCCCTCCTTCCAAAAATGATAGCAGCGGCGAAAAATCGCTTTCAGTAGCTGGAGCATGGAGAATTTTAGATTTTAGAATAAAAATTTCAGACTCCCATGCAATAATTTTCATTTTCTAGTTAAAAAGATTCAACGAATCAGTGTAGTTTTTCACTTAGGTCTAAGCTCGACAGGACATTGCAAATATTATGAGGACACTACAGCGACAAGCATTTAAAAAAACTACACGATTAAGTTAACAATATTGCTATTGCTTGCTAGTTTTTAAGTACTTATTGAAGTTTTCAGTTGGTAAAAACTGGTAAAAACTCTGAAAAATATGCTATAACAGTAAAAAATTCCCCCAATCAAAAATACCGGGTCAACACCGGGTCAGAGCTCCTGACCCGGTGACCCGGTGACCCGGTCCATATAGTGACCCGAACTGACCCGGTGACCCGGTTTCATCTCTGAATCATATGCTGCGGTTGACCATGTCAACTTGCAGCATTTGACATTAAATTCTTGATTTAATAATGTTGAGAGAGCAATTAATTCTGCTGCGGTTGTTCATGTCAACTTGCAGCATTAGACTTTAAATTATCAATTAAATTGAGTTCGTAGATCAATTAATCCTGCTGCGGTTGACCAGGTCGACTTGCATTTTAGACTTTAATTTCTTAATTTAATTCTGTTCGTAGTTCAATTAATCCTGCTGCGGTTGACCAGGTCGACTTGCAGCATTAGACTTTAAATTCGTAATTCAATTAATAGGCCAATTAATTCTTTAATCATATGCTGCGGTTGACCCTGCCAATTTGCAGCAATTCACTTGACATTAAATTCTTCGTAGGCCAATTATTTCTTTAATCATATGCAGCGGTTGACCCTTCTAACGTGCAGCATTTGACATTAAATTCGTGATTTAATAATGTTGAGAGAGCAATTAATTCTGCTGCGGTTGTCCATGTCAACTTGCAGCATTAGACTTTAACTTATCAATTAAATTGAGTTCGTAGATCAATTAATCCTGCTGCCGTTGACCAGGTCGACTTGCATTTTAGACTTTAATTTCTTAATTTAATTCTGTTCGTAGTTTAATTAATCCTGCTGCGGTTGACCAGGTCTACTTGCAGCATTAGACTTTAAATTCGTAATTCAATTAATTCTTTAATCATATGCTGCGGTTGACCCTGCCAATTTGCAGCAATTCACTTGACATAAAATTCTTCGTAGGCCAATTATTTCTTCAATCATATGCAGCGGTTGACCCTTCTAACGTGCAGCATTTGACATTAAATTCTTGATTTAATAATGTTGAGAGAGCAATTAATTCTGCTGCGGTTGTCCATGTCAACTTGCAGCATTAGACTTTAACTTATCAATTAAATTGAGTTCGTAGATCAATTAATCCTGCTGCGGTTGACCAGGTCGACTTGCATTTTAGACTTTAATTTCTTAATTTAATTCTGTTCGTAGTTCAATTAATCCTGCTGCGTTTGACCAGGTCTACTTGCAGCAGGTCTACTTGCAGCATTAGACTTTAAATTCGTAATTCAATTAATTCTTTAATCATATGCTGCGGTTGACCCTGTCAGTTTGCAGCAGTTCACTTGACATTAAATTCTTCGTAGGCCAATTATTTCTTTAATCATATGCAGCGGTTGACCCTTCTAACGTGCAGCATTTGACATTAAATTCTTGATTTAATAATGTTGATAGAGCAATTAATTCTGCTGCTGTTTACCATGTCAGCTTGCAGCATTTGACTTTACATTTCTTGATCCAATTCAGTTCGTAGGCCAATTAATTCTTGTCATATGCTGCGGTTGATCCTGACACTTGGATTAGGAAATGACAATGATTTAATGCCATAAAAGGCCTAATTCTCATGCCATAACAGTGCAATTATTAGAACTGTTTGTTAATACTCCACACGGCAGAAAACAGTCATTGATACAGTAGTGTAGTCACTACTATACGACGTAGGTAATGTGCATGAAATCTTTTGATCTTTACTGCATATCCGTCTTTCCCTTTGCATATGCTACTCTTAAAGGCCCTGTAAAAGTTGCTAATTTAACACTACCATAACGCAAAGTCTCTACTCCCTATTAAATACAAGTTATTATTAAATACAATTATTTACATACTTATTCATTCGGTACAAGTTTATTACAAGTTAACAAACGGCAAAAAGAATGTAAACTGTATAGTTGTTGCACTTTTCTTCAACCGCTCTTCATCCCCTGGATCAATGTGCCTGAAATTGTAAGAAAATAATAGAAATTATTAGGAAATAAAAGCCAGTTTGCTGTAGCTTTAATTAATAGAGTGAAGAAGTTTGTTTTAAAAGCCATTTCTTGGTAGTTGCTTGTTGGGTACATATGCTACCTGTCATTTGCCAGCTAACATAGATGTACCCTACACTGGGCTAGTTTGATTAGCAGCAGCTTGACCTATGTCGCTTACACTCGGTTAGTTGTTGTTTGCGTTGCTAACCCATTGTCGGGTACACCCAGTTAGTGGCTGTTTGCCTTGCTAGCCTAGTGTAGCTTACACTATCTTAGCTGTAAAATGACAGCTAGTATAATGTACCCAACACTTGGTTAGCTTCAATGGCCTGGTGTAGTGACAACGGGTCAGTCTTCTGCTAGCTGCTTGCCCTGATGTACCCCTCAACCAGTTAGCTTAAGCTAAGGCTAACTGACCATTTGTACCCTACACCCGGTTAGCTTAGCGTGTACAAAGTAGCCCATTGTGGGGTACTAAAGGTTAGCTTTCTGCGGCGAGAATTTTGACGGATGCATAAAACACATTAAAATTCTAAAAAATTACTAAAAATGGACCCCTAAAGAGTGAACAAAAAGTTAAAAGAAACAAAAATAAAAACATATTGCGTAAAAAAACTAATAATCAATAAATAACTGATCAGATTCCGGGTCTCCAGCTCCGTCGGCTGCTCCTTCGCCCCACTTCCATCTCGTTCTCAGCAGTGACCTGCTGTTTACTCTCCTGAGCGGCAGCAACAGAACATTTTGGTGGGGATCTGCAGTTTCGGAAATCCAGTTGTCATACGTCTTGTGCTTTGGTCAGGGACTACTTCGGCCTATTGAGATTTGGCGTTTCGAGATCATCAGAGCTGGCAGCAGCAGCAGCAGGCTCTGGGGTGGACTGATCTTTGCCAGGTGCCGGGAGTTGAATGATTTGCACTGTAATATCAGTGTCATTATACTTCTGTGAAATTTCAGCAGCAAAATCGAAAAATATTGTAACATTTCGTAAAAATGTTGGAACATTAACGAGAACTAACTACGTAGTGAGCGAATTGGGCTGGTCAAAAAGCGTTTACTGCTGGCTTTTTCTTGCGGGGGGTGGAGGGTATGGGTTCATTCGGATTTTGGATGGAGGTTTCTTATTATCAGTGCTATATGAGAATTTTGTATACTCGGACGTGGCGTACTTAGAAATTTCTTTTAATTATCTAGGTTGAACTTTGTGTGAAAATGAGCAGAATCCATGGCCACGAAAATGAAATCAACTGACAAGAACAGACATATCTTATATATACCGGTCAGCTGAGGTATAATCGAGCTTAGTCTTCACTCAAAACCAGCGGTACCAGATCCTAGTTCGCAAAAATTATGACATATTTGCAATTTTAGATACTTTTGTTTATCAATCGTATACTTTACTCCTATTCAACTTATGTAAAGGAGAAATGGAAATCTTTACCTAGAAGCACTTCAGCACACGACTTGTAGCTCAAGGAAATTCCTAACTGCTAATACTTGCATTTCGGCATAATATTTCTGTTAATTTCTTACATGCTAAATTAAACATATAAACGCATTTAAATGCTTAGCTTACGTTGGCCATCTGAACACAGCTAAGATTAAAACACTCAGGTGCAAAAAACCTAGCCTGACAATTATTCGGAGATCTGATCGGCAACTTAGATAGAACGGCTGCTCCGAAAAGACTACTTTTAGAATAATTTAATAATGTACAATGTAGAATTAAGCTTAGAATATAATAAAATGGTATGTTTTTATTTTTTATACTTTTAAATGAACCAGCGTTATTTGAAAGATACACATTTGGGTAAAGGTTATCGCAGTATTTCGATATTGGTTCGTAGCTTTGTATTTGTTCGTTCGAATTGTACTTTGCATATCTATGCATCTTTGCAACCTTGCACCACCCTTTTGCCTTTCCCTACTCCTTCTGCAGAAAGAATTTTCTTGCCAAAAAAACTGAAGTAAACGTATGGTGGCTTTTCTTTAGGAACATACTTCATCATGAGCTTTTTCAATCAACTCATAATATTCTTTGTAAGCTGTGATGTAGGTAAATTAATGTAGCTTAATGAAACTTGCACCACATCCTTCAAAAGATAAATATTTTAAAGAATTTAATAGATTCCAACTTATCACAATTCGGAAACATAAAGACAATACGGATCCATCTTGTCATATATGTCTGGCGCGCGCACGCAGACAGTTTGTCGTTTCCTATGTTTAACATGCAGACCTCTGATTTTGAGGTAAAATTGCGTAAGTATAATGATCCTTAAGACTTTCGAATTTAACTTTAAACAGCGCAGTAGAATTCGAATAGAATCTGCCCTAAAGTATGCGCAGAAATTAGCAACGCAGGAGAAGATTGTTAAACCACCAAAAAGGCCTTTCCTTATGATAAATTCCAAAAGAATATTCAGAAATATCTGCCCGTTGTGGTCTGAATTAATTTTTAGTGTTTTCACATAGCCATTTCCAGTGTCCATTGTTATAACATGTGATAGGGTAAAACGGGGTAATAAGGAACACCTGGCAATAAGGGACAATGTTGCGGTTTTTTCGAATGTCACTTCGCATTAGAAAACCAATCCTTGTGGACGATACAGCAAACGAAAGCCCTGTTTCTCCTCTATCGAATGACGTCTCGATCATGTAATGATTTTATCCAAGCCAAAGATATTAAGAATTATTTGGAAGTACTCGTTTTCTGTATTTTCAATTCGTCCCACTTTTTCAAATTTCAAAGATTTTAAACTGAGCTACCATACTCGATTTTTATATTTGGACAGCAAGTTTTAGCATCGTTAGAACGAGCAAAATGTGGCGAATATTGTAGCGTCGTCCTTTTTAAAGAATTTGGTTGTTTCCAAGATTTTTGGCCGGTTTTGCACGATACAGTTTTCCAGCTAATAAGGGACAGCTATTTCGGCTATTGAGGGACGTTGGGGGGACAAATAGGGACAATTCAGGGTATTAAGGGACACCGTGGAATTGTAAATTTTTGGTGCCATTAGGTACTATTTCGGATGCCGAACATTTTTCCTTTTTGGACCACCTGTCGAAAATTCTTCTAGCTCTCCGTACAGCCATTTTAAAATCTTAAGGTGCTGGTATCCTTTTGTGCAGTGCTTTTTGGTGATTTTTCGAAACGCTATAGCTTTCGCAATTTTTGTAGTTGGAAAGAGCTTTATACATCGTTTTAAAGCTTATAATCTGTGCATTAACAAGAGCTTACGAAACTAGCAAAATTGGCAAGAAAATAGCAAAAAAATTCCGACATGCTTACATCTGACAGACTGAATATGGACCAAAAATTTTTGAACATCGATTTCTCAAAACTGTAGAATCGGCCAAAATTTCTTCTTGTGCCATGATATGAAGGACATGTGGGCCGAGGGACATTTTTTTGGATTTGGCTCAACAAGTCTCAGTACTCCAGAAAATCCGGCAAATGCGCGATGACACGAAATTTCGCAACTTTCTATTCAGTTTTCTCACAACTGGAGATGTTTTAGCTCAAACCAAGAAAAATGTCCCTCCGCAATAGGGCGAATTTTCATCCAGCCAAAAATCACGCGAATCCATTGGGTAGTTTTTGAGAAATCGATGTTCAAAACAAAATAATCGCAATTTTGCCAAAATGGTTTTTCGGCGAATTGTCTAGCTTTAAGCAACGAACTCCAGCGAATAGGTATTGATAAAATGCGCAATTGGAGGATGTATCGATTGAGTATAAATAAGACGAAATTGTATGTAAGATTTGGCAGTAATTTTGAAAAAACTGATTTCTTCGAAAATGGCCATTTTTTGACCCCAAAAATCGTTTTTGGCTTATACTGCCTTAACCACTGGAGGTAGCTCAAAAGTTGTAAAACCAAAAATGTTCCTTTTGGCGCCCTCTTTCCAGCCATAACAACCAATCCGGTGTAGAGACCATGTACAGAGAATAAGGGCAAAAAGCAAAACTTTCTTATCTTTGCACCTAAAAATCCGGGACTGGTCCCAGAATGTTAAAGAGCACGAAAATAATGTATTTGGAAAGTTTCATCCACTTTCACGAAGAATTGGAGCTTGTAGGGTCGAATTTACACAAAGCGATACCAGCACCTTAAGATCAAAGAAACATGCCGCATGTACATATGTTATTCTGCTCTATATTAGAGCTTAGGTCAAAACACAGATCTGAATACCCAAATGATTTTTAGCTAATATCAGGTTAATGACTATGATGCAACCAAAATTCGTGATTAATTCCCAATTTGAGTAAAACTTTTAAAAGCGGCAGAACTCTTTGATCTTCAAACTTTAAAACTGCTATAGTAAACGCAGGAAGCATTTTCAACAAATGGTGCCTTGATAAAAAATGATCAGCATCATAGACTCTGTCAAAAAAGATTTTTTACAAAATTTTAAAATTTTTAAAAATTTAAAATTTAAAATTTTTTGAATTTTTGAAAATCTTGAGGCTTAAATAGCATAAATTCAAAGTCTTGAGGTAGTTAGACCTATTTTGAAATTATTCAAATTTTGATTAGTTAGCTGGAGTGTTAGTGGGCTAAACAGTAGGGCCAATTTACACACAAATCATATGCTGTCCCTTAATATCCCTGATTATTTCCCTTAAAACCCGGTTTTCGAAAAATGGCAATCTTTTCCAATTTTATTAACATATTCCAAAATTCTTTTATTTGAGCAAAATAAACACTATAACAAAAATTCGGAACAAACAAAGCTTCAATTTGATACATAAATCATAAAATTTGGTTGTTTATTGAACCAGATAGAAAGGTTTAATCTTTCATCTTAGTGAAATCTTCGGAAATGCAAAGCGTTTTTGTCCCTTATTACCCCGTTTTACCCTATTAAGCACTAGCCGTTTACAGTGTTTTCTTCTCGTTTTCTAGAATGTTGCTTTGTCTCGATTATATATATTTCGAAAATTTTAATATGGTACTTGTAATAAATTAGGATTTTTAAATTTCCAGGAAATCCTTCAGCTTCAGCTATTCATTCCTGTTCATTTCTCATTTGAAACTTTTGAGAAAGCTCAGCTTCAGCAAATTTTTGCCCACCTCTATGTCACCTGCTTTCGTGAAATGGACTCCGAGAGCTAGGAATTTTTGCTTATTTCCCATTAATTTTTCGAATTAAGAGTAATACTGGGTCCTGAAAGCAGGAGGTTTAAAGCAGTCCATACGGCGACACAAAACTATGCAACTTTGCATTGAGTTTTCTTGAGACAGGAAACGTTTTAGCCAAAACCAAGAAAAACGTCGCTCCGCAATAGTGCGAATTTGGATCTTGCCAAAAATCATTCGAATCCGTCCGGTATACATATGTAGTGTCTGAGAAATGGATGTTCAAAAGAGAATAATCGCAGTTTTGCCAAAATAGTTTTCGGTTATATCTCCAGCGTGAAGCAATATACCTAGTTCAGTTATTAATAGACGTTGGTAAAATGTGCATTTGGATGGTGCATCAATTTCGATTAGGTATAAATACACGAAGATTCTCCCGAATATCAGTAATTTTGAATAAACAGATTTCCTCATAAACTGTAACTTTTAGAACCCCGAAATAGCTTTTCGCTTATACAGATTCCACTGTTAGAAATAGCTCAATGGTTGTAAAAGCAAAAAGTTAATTTTAGTGCCCTTTTTAGCCATAACAATCCTGTGTACCTACTTCCTACTAAGCATGGGCACGAATATCGAATAATTCGCGAATAATTCGATTTTCGCGAATACCACGAATATTCGAATAATCATTTACTATTCGAGAATAGTTAACGAATAATTCGATGAACGAATATTCGAACTATTCGAACGAATATTCGAATTTTTCGTTCATTTATAAGTCAGTATTCAATATTTAGGTGAATTTTCGGGCCTCTTGTTTGCTTCTGCTTTAAAATTTGACAGAACCCACAAATAACAGAATATATTGTGTGTACTAAACTGGTTAGGATTTTTCATCGTTTAAATTAAAAAGATACAATTTTTCTACATGCACAATCGACTTACATCGTGTCTCATCTACAGCAGTTTTTAGTTGACCACATATTAATTGCACTTTACATAACTGGCACTGTATTCTCGAGCACGCAAATATATATTGTTTCACTATTGGAGCATTTCAAGTAAAATATTGCACTTTACATAACTGGCACTGTATTCTCGAGCACGCAAATATATATTGTTTCACTATTGGAGCATTTCAAGTAAAATTACGTTCCATCACTACCATTCCACTATGTTGACCACATAAAAACCGTGACAATTATGTGCTGAAGCTATGAAGCTACGTTCCTGAAGGTTTCCATAACTTATTCATGAACTTTCAGCATTTAAAAATGCATTATAATGTGAATTAAGACTTAGTAATTATCAATTTTAAAATACGAATATTCGAATAATTCGCGAATAATTCGAATAATTCGAATTATTCGCGAATTTCGAATACTACGAATAATTCGCGAATTATTCGAATAGTACCCCACGAATAGTGACGAATATTCGAATACCAATTTTACTATTCGTGCCCATGCTTACTCCCTACTGCCTTCTGGGAGAATAAAAACCAAAAGCTGAAAATTTCTTATCTTTTCACCTAAAAATACGGGACTGGTTCAAGATTGCGAATGAACACGAAAATCAATTATTCTGTAAGTTTTAGCTAGTTTTGTAAAGGATTGCAACTGTGAAAGTGAAAAATACCCGAAGGGAGACCCCATCAGACTTAACTATATTTTGCCTTTATCTTTCTAATCTCTTTCCAACTTTTGAAACCAGTTTGAATAAGTGAACCTTTGAGATTGGCTTTACTGCTTTGTTACGGTCCTGTCTTACCCTCGGATGTCTGACCGGTAGGCCAACAGGTGAGCCGGTGGCTAAATTGGCCAATTCAAAAAAGCGTTTGCTAACAATTTTTATGTAGAACCCCTACAACTTGCACTATAACAATCTCTTCACCGAATACAGTTTTAGGTCAACAAATATGGAAGATTCTGATCTATACGTTGACGTGGTGTTGTTTCAACTCCAAGGTTAGATAACTGGGTTTTTCCTGCTGCGCCTCAGCGCAGCAGGACTCTTATGTTTGCTCGGCCCGGGCCCTCACATGCATTTTGCTTGATAAAGATATTCCTCACCGTAAATGCGTGTGCATAATGGTTTAAGATAGGGCTTATATGATTTGCGTGTGACATTTTGTCTTTCATTCCAAAGAACTTCTTTTTCCGATTCATGTAGAAATTACGCATATGTGTTTGCTCATGGATTAATGGCAATTCCAAAATCGGAAAGTCTATTCTCTGCTCTGATCGATGACTCATATTTAAGATTAAGCTTTTTAACAGTTCAGCAACGATTTCTCAAGTGCATGAATCTGACAGAAACAATTGCTAACACGTAATGCTGTATTGTTTCAGGTTTTCTGGCGGTATAAAAGTAAATTCCTCAAACTTTAAAAACTGTTCAGACAATGTTTTGCACGTATATTTTCTGTAGTATGCAAGTGAGAGCTCCTTATAAAATAATTAGCTGCGCAGCAGGTTTACAATTACTGAAAATGTCCATCCAGCGAACACTTTTAATCTTTTGCATAAAATATTGCTTGTTCTGGCTTATTCTTGATTTAACAACAAACGTGGTAGGATAAGTCATCTAGATTTATTTATTTAGATTTTATATATATTCATTTATCTACATAAATCATCTACCCTTATAGAGATGAAATAAGCATGTAAGGTATTCCTTCATCCATGCTTATTCGGTTTACCTACATGAGCTGATTTAATAATATTGATCCAAATTAAACAGCAATCTACGAAAGCTAAAAAGTAAGTCTTCGATTTCATTTGAAGGTTTCATCGACCTTATATGATCCACAATTGGAGCAAAGCAGGACCACACAAACACATGATAATCTGCCAGCTCTTCTGGCAGATTTCTAAACTCTGCCAGGCAATCACAGATAGCAGCCGACATTTTTAAGGATGCATAGAACTCTAATTCTGATTTATCGATTTTCTGTTCAATAAAATTGGTTACATTTTCCTGCAAGACCTGAAACGCTTCACTGAATGTCATGTTCAGGCGAATTGGCCAGTTCAATTGTGGCAGTGCAATTCGGTTGAACACCATCAACGGAAGAACATAGATCAAATCCGAGTGAACCGGAAAAGTTAGACTCAACATTTTAGTATCCAAATCTACCAATTCGATAGCGAATTCGTTTTCAAAAAAGCAGTCGAAAGCCGAATCACAAATCACCAAACTCAGATGGCAGACAGTTCGACTCATACTGACCACAGTTTCGTCCAGCATAAAGGATCTATTCGTGACGATGCCATGCAGAGACCGGAATACGGAATAATTGTCCAGAATTAAAATTACGGCCGGAAATTCGAGGGAAACTACTTTTCCGACACCGGTAGCAATTCCCTCCATGTACTCCCTGACCGTATCTTGAAGGATTGTCATAGGATTAATTTCCCTGGTACCGTCGAAAGATTCCTCATTGTAGAAAACAACACCAGGCTGTCCTTTGATACTTTGGTCGTCTCCTGCGTACAATACTCTTACAGTACCCGTTTTATTATAGTAATAGAGTTTCTCTTGGGCAATTGCTGTTATGATCTGGCAAGATTTGAATCCCGGTTTTTCAGGATCGCACCGAATAATGCGTACCTTCGGCTGATAGCATTCATGGCCCGTCTGATAGTCTACTGAACCAGGCTCGAGTGCCGGTTCAGACATCGTTTTGCCTTCCAGAAAGGAGTGTAGTCTAAACTCAGACTTCAAATCGCCGGTCAAGATTTGAGTCTTAAGCTGTTGCAGTCGTGTCAACCACTGAGACACCAGTAGATAGACACTATTTGGATTTCTGAACTGGATATTAAGTTCCGTGTGATCCAGCCTGCTCAGGGCTTGGTTTAGCTGGATTTTACAGAAATCCACAGCTGCTTGGTCTTTTTCGTGGCTAGGTTGGAGCTCCCGAATTGTGTTGGTTACATCGCTCGGTGAAGTGCCAACGATCCACAAGTAGCAATCTGGTCGTTCGGTCAGAATCTCCATCATTACCGCGGAAAGGTTTTCTAGCGATTCGGTGGAGGCATGCCTGCAACATGTGCTAAATTCATCCAGAAATAGGTGTGTAGATTTTTCCTTCGATAGCTTTATCAGGGCAAGTGCTTTCATCATTACTCTACGGTTATCTTCAGGTGCCGTCTTATGCGTCAGCAGACGACTGTAGAAATTCCACAGAGAAAAAGAGTCACAGGCCAGGATAGTTTCACAGTGCTTGTCCTGTTCCAGCAGTTCCGCAATTTTTTCTACCACAAGAAGAGTTTTTCCTGTACCCGGACCACCCGTGATATACTGATGAAATGGTCCCTTCAAAATCCTAGTTTGATCCGGATGAAAGATCTTGATGGTTCCGATCCACTGATCAAGATCGGACCTTGAGTACTCAGATTTAGTTTTTTGATCTCTCTTTTCAGTGTCCTCTGAGGTTTGTTTGTCGCTTTTTGCCAGATGATAACCTCCGCCTAGATTTCGCTTTTCTAGAAACGTCTTGCTTGAATGCAGAAATGTTTGCCTGGTTCTTGTCGATGCCGAAGTCTGCAAGGATAAATTCTCCATCAAAATGTTGTTGTCCATCTGCAATTTGGTGCTCCCAGAAATGGTCAAAGAGGCCAGACCTTTCATGAGAGCAGCAAATTGCAAATATCCAAATTCGGACAAGCTGGCATTATTTTCACCACAGTGGCTTAAAATATGCTCTTCCCACCAAGCCTGCCCTGTAGTCTTATTCTTTAGTGTTGTTTCATCCAAACATACATAATCTTTGAACCCAGAGAACTCCTGCAAAATCAAATTATCCACTTTGCGCTGCTCAATGTTGCCGTTTTCGTGAATTCTGTAGGGCGCCAATAAAATAACTTTCTGAACTGGGAAACACGAATGGTCAAAACGGTTTTCTAGTATCGAGTCCTTTCCAAAATCTGCGCAGAGAGCCCTAAGGATTAGTCTAATCCAACTTTCTGATCTACAGCATTGAGCTTTTGATTTTTTCAGGCTTTCCCAAGGAAAGGGCCCATCAGCGGCGAAAGCCTTACATTCCAGAACCAGGGCACCTGATCGACTTAGATAGATGAAATCACTCCATGAATCGCGGTCTGCAAGTTTAGAAAATTCCTGCGAAATTAGCTGGTCATAAAATTTTCTGTATCCTTTCCGCACACCGAATCCATGCAGCAAAATGCCAGTAGAGGTAATTCGTGCGAAAAAGGTATAGAGCAAGGCGTGCGCGTAGTTCTCCCAACGGTAGCCGACGTGAGAGCTTCGTATACCACAAATATCTTTTTCTCCAAGGCAAAAGCCACCACTGCTGTCTGAATGTAAACTATTACTACTGCTGCTACTACTGCTGGTATTGTTGTTGTTGTTGTTGTTGTTGTCTTTGCTGTTGTTGTTGTTTTCTTGTTTCAGGTTTCGAATTGCAGCTTGAAACTGAAGCCAGGAGGATTCAACTCTGGGTACGGCTGGAACGGATTCAACGGATTCACTGAATTTCCAACAGGTTATCACTTTCCTCAACTTGCCCACCAAATCGCTCAGGGAATGAACAGTTCGACCTTCAGCATCAAGAGATGGAGAATCAACGATGAAACCTAAAACAGCCAAAAATAAACGGAGTAGAAGTCGCACGACTGAACAGGAAAGTCAACTCTTCCTAATCTAAGACCACCAAAATAGCTGCAAAGTAATAGGAGACTATTAGTTCAATTTTTGAATGGGAACTGTCAGTTAGACCGTTGCTATTCCGTTTAGATTAGACTTATTCTTAAACTTATTTGGTGCACCCTATAGTGTACGTATGTTTGTTTGGCGGCTAACCGTTGACAGGCCGAAATCTTAGCAGCTATAACCGCGGCTCGTTTAAATCTAAAGCTTGACTTTTCCCCTTTTAACTCTTTCATTAATAGGTGTGAGTTGATTTTAACTCTATCCCATCCACGAAAAGTCTCTTGGCCCATTTCCTAAAACTTGGTAATTTGCCGGTAAAACTTGTATTAGGGAAACCCTCCACATCTGCCTTTATTTCCAGGTGTGATGTATCGGCTCAAATTTCAAAATTTCAAAAGATCTATACAAATTTCAAAATTTCTCAGTGCAAGCTGTTGCCAAATTAAAAATGCCAGCAACCACCACACACGTACAGTTA